>NJEV01000659.1:0-14546 GCA_002591385.1 Cordyceps sp. RAO-2017
CTGGGCCGATCCGGGCCACTGCCTGGCTGCCGCCGCCTCGGCCGCCGCCGTCGCCGCCACCTCGGCCGCCCCGGCCCTCGGGCCGCTCGACCTTGGCCCCTGGAGCGGTGGGGGTCCCGCGATGCCTGACGCCGTGGACAACGCCGCGGCGCTCGGTAGCGAGCCTCGGGTTTCCGACGCGGCTGTCTCGGGCCCGTCGGAGCTGGCCTGGGGCCGGGCTATCGGTACGTTTCCTTGACGACAAGAGAATCTGCGCTTGCTTACCTTTTTTTTTTTCGCCCCCGCCGCTAGTTGTTGGAGATGATGCTGGCGAGGACGATGACGAGTATGGCGCCGGCGGTGGCGCGTCCTCGCAGTATAGCCATGCCGACATCATCGAGCTGCTGCTGCGCCAAGACAACAACAACCCGCCCGCGGACGAACGCCCGCAGCCGCCGGAGACGCCCTTGGCCACCTCGGCGCCCGTCGCGGCGACGACGGCCTCTGCTTCCCCCGCCGACTCGCCCCTTTCCGGCCGCCCTCCGGCCTCGTCGTCGCTCTCATCATCCTCCTCGGCCGGCGGCGGCTCGAAGCGCAAGCCGGCTCCGGCGGCGGAGCGGCTTGACGACGCGGTGGCGACCAAGCGGCAGCGCAACACGCTGGCCGCGCGGCGCTACCGCCAGAAGCGCCTCGACCGCATTGCCGACCTCGAGCGCGACCTCGCCGCGGTCGCGGCCGAGCGCGACGACCTGCGCGTGCGGCTGGCCAGGCGCGAGGCCGAGGTGCTGGCCCTGCGCGACATGATGGCCCTTGCGCGGCGGTAGTGCCGGTTGTTTTCGATCTGTTTGCAGCCTTGCGTTTTCATTTCAATGCCGTTTGTGTTTCTGTTCTTGTGTTGCGGAGGGTTGGGTACGCGCCGTTAGCTGTCGTGTGCGCGCAAGAAAAGTTCGGGGTGAAGATGGGATAGAAGCACTGCTCAGACGATGTCGGTTCTCTTCCTCTTTGTATCTGCTATATGTGATTCATGGGGGCGCCGCACGGCCGCCCCTTTCCTCCCCTCGGCGGTCTTTCATCACGGCAGCGGTCGGCTTGCGCGGGCCTCGCTCTCTTGCTCGTTGAGGAACAAGCACGCGAAGCAGCGGCCTGGGCGGGGGGGGGGGGGGGGAGTTGTGCAAATGGGGGAGAGGGGAGCTCACAGCATAGACTGTCGAGTCCTACGAGACGTTGCCGCGCCGGGTCGTCTTGTCTGACAGTCGGCCGGGTCTGCTGAGCCTCCTTCATATCGGCTTGCGCGGCTGGCTGAAGACAAAGCGATTTTGGCCGATCGATACACGATGGATTCAGGCTACTTATAAGAGAGAAGCAAGAACATCTTTCCCTCACTCTATTTTCCATCTTCCATCCTTGATTCCAGCCCTGAATCTACAGGCGTAGACGTCGACTCACGATGCATCATCCCTCCGACCATCACTCATCTCACTTGCATCTCCCCACTGCCGAACGGTTAAGTTGACCTCGCCCTTCACTCGCTTTTGGACTCCACTGCTACCAGCCAGCGCCTTGACTTGTTTCGTGCGCGGCCAGACTTTCACGTCGGTGGTCCGTGGGCCATCAAGATGACGGGCGATGAGCGAGGATGAGTCATTTCTCGTCGGTGCGGCTTCCGCCGCCAATCAGGGGCTACGCGGATGGTCGAGTTGCATGGTCATGGACACGAAGGGAAATCATTCAGGAATTAATTAATCTTTTCGAATAAAAAAAATTCCCGGCTCAAAGATAAAACAGGCGGCCCCGAACCGGGCGGGCACGCAACCGGGCCGTGTGGGGTCACCGGGAGACGGCCGTCGCGGGCGGAGAGGGCTATTTTTAGCACCGAGACTGGCCGAGTGGTAGCGCCTCAGTCCGGCCGAGATCGAGTCGGCTCCGAGCGTCTGCCCGACACACGAGTTATGCAGTACTGCTACCTAACAGCCTACGAGAACAAAGGCAAGCAGAGGGAGGGAGAGCTGATGTGAAGGAGGGAAAGGTGCATGAGCGGTGGGCACATGACAGATTGAAGCTACCTCACCTGCCACTTACGTGCAGGACCCTGATGCATCCGTCTCGAGACGCCAACAACAAAGGCGTCAACACCGAGGATAGCCGTCAGGTCTGAGACGTTTTGGCGAACAATCAGAGCGCATCCATGACCGTCGGGGCCGCGCAAGTTAGCACTGCGCAGTCCGTACAGACGACGCACGACAGGAAGCATGCGGAGCGGGTTGCCTGGGGCGATGCGCATGGGCTGGGCGGGAAGCGACGAGAGATGCATGGGGCCGAGATAGGGGAGCCCGCTGTCGAGGAAGAGACTGTGCTGGAGCGGCATCAAGGAAATGAAGACCAGGGAGATGAACGCAACGGGCTAGCCCCCCGCCCCCCTGCCGTGGGAAGTCGCGATTGTCTCCCCGAGACAACTCATGTAGTGCGGTGGTGTCGATGGGCGTCGGAGCCCAGGACCAGCCATCGAGGTGACTGCAGGCTTCCGAATCCGACCCCGATCTCTGGTGGCCACGGGGGGGCACGGGCCGGGGAGCTGGGGCCATGCGCATGACGTGCTCTCACGCCCTCTTGTCCTAGGATATCAAGGCAACGTTCGGTGGACGGGGCTGGTCGAGGCTGAAGCGGCACCCTGTTCGAGATGAAGATGGACACTCACCTCGACATGGACTGTTGTTGTCGTCCACAGCATCCACGAGCGTGCCTGGGTGGCGACAAGAACAGGAGAAGAGAGGCCGGCCCCGGAGAGATTCATCAGAGCGAGATGGATGGGGGCAGGGGATGAGGGGAAGGGCCGTCACGGTCTCCGAAAGCGGCAACGCCTCTGGACGGACGTGATGCGGAGAAGCTCGCCGTGCAGAGGTGGCAGTCGGGCAACGAACGATGGTTGGCTCCCTTGTACTTCGAGTCAGACGAGAGGGGGCTCTGAGGGTCTCAGGCGGTCGCAGAGGGACCGTTGGAACTTGGAGTCGTCTGTTTGTCTGGAGAGAAAGAGTAAGGGTGGGGTGGCAGCGAGCATGGGCAGGAGGAGGCAGATGACCGGTGGCGGCCGCACAGTCGCAGCCTCGTTGGGGGCTATCCTTGTCGGGCTGGCGCATGTGCATGATGTGTAAGAGCGAGATGCGACGTCATGATGCAGGCGCTCAGCAGCATCTGAGGCAGCGGAGGCCCGTCGTCCGTCGTCCGTCGTCCGGAGCGGGCGCGAGAGGGCGACACTCGGCACTGTTTGCGGGCCAGAGTCTCGGAGTTCGTTCCCCAGGCTCAGTGGGCGTCGTGCAACGGCCCGGGGGGACAGCCGGACCCGACAAGCCCATCCCTGCCTGCATCCCGGAACCCTGTCAGCCTCGTTCTTTTGGTGTTGCCGTGTCGAAGCAGGCGAGCGGGGGGCCGAGGTCTAGACAGGCGGGTCGGCGGCGGCGGCGGCAGCGCAAGACGAGGCGAGCAGGCGATGGATGGAGGCAGCAGTAGCTAGTTCTGACAAGGCTCGGTGTCTGGCTCAGGAGCGGGCGAACGGACGGGCAGAAGATGCTTGATGAGGAATCGAGGAATTTTCGTGACGAGGATACCGGGTAGGTACTAAGGCAGGCTAGCAGGTGAGAAGTGTGGCACGTGCCTCCTCCTTGGCGTGCTAGGTCCTAGCGGTACATGTACCTTTCCCTGTCATGGCTCAACGTCCGCCGCGACTCGTGCTCGCCTGTGCTCGTCCAGTTGACGGGCTGCTTACTGGTAATGCTGCCTCGGTCTGGCTCGGCTGCATCACGAGTCTTCCTTTTCTTCTGTGACGGGCTGTCGGTCTCGACGGCGATTACCGACGTCGCGGGAGGCTGCTGAGCGAGGACGAATCCGCCCTTACATCAGCAGCCTGTATACGGAGGTAGGTACTTTTTCACTGATCTATCAGTGCAGTAATACTTGACACATAGGTACCCCGTATATCAATGTGCCACCACAACCTCCAAGACCGTCGTCTCCTCATCGTCAGCTCATCCCCCTTGGACTGCTGAAATCTATAGAATGGATCGTCCTGCCATCCCGGCTGAAGAGGCACCTGTCCCATCGAACAAAAAAGCATCCAATGTCTCGCCACATGGCGCCACGCTGGCGTTGGCGCTGGCGCTGGCGCCGGCGTGGGGCCGACTGGAATGCGGAAACCTCATGGCGCAAAGCGAAGGAAAAAAACAAGGGATGGTGGCTGAGAGAGGGAAAAAGGAGAGAGAGCTAAAAAAAGAAAGCCAGACCGGACAGAACAAAGAGATCGGTTTCGCAAAAGGGGGGGAAACGGAAGATGCGAGGAAACGAAACTTGAAGTTGGGACCATTGATCGGTGTGGCTGAATAGGATACATGTTGTGTATGCCATGTGCTCGAGCCAAAGAGCGGCTGCCTGCCTGCCACTCCGCCACAACCTTGTTCGGGAGGGCGACGTGCCGCCGGCGGTTCGGCATGTTTCGTGTGCTCGTTTGTCTGCCGCACTGGATGGCAGGTGCCTGCGGCATATACCGCACGCTGGGGCGGCCTCGTCGTCTCCTGCAGGGCAAGTTCCGGGGCTCCTGGAAATAAAGGGCCTGCGATACAGGAGACTGGGTGGAGGGCTTAGCGTCCAGACTCGATACTACACCCTATCCGTACGTGGTAGTGTGAGCGTGCCCGGATTGTGTCACCGGCTCCACGAACCCTGCCGCGAACACTATGTGGCTTCTCCATGAACGCCCCCTTGGGTCGTGGCTTGCTCCCGCCTGTCAATAAAAGGAACTAATTATACTTTCTATGTGGTATGTATAACCAGACGGCACAGGGATCCAGGCACCTACCTAAACCGTCACGTAATCGACTGCCTCGGGTAGTTGGGCATATGTAACCAAGAGCCAACGTCGATCCCGCCTCCCAGATCGCATTGAAGCTTGTCACGGAGGCTTCAACCAACAAGCCCGCTCGGCACTTACAAACTTCTAGTGCGTTTGCTCTCGCTCGTCCTTTGTGTCCCTATGGCGGGTCCGGGAACAACCGGGGGCTGTGTCTCAGTGCTTTCGTCCCTTTTTTTTTTTTTAAAATGAATTTGAATTATTTTTCATCTTTCGTCTCCGCCTCTTCTCTCAACACGTACACATGTACTGTATGCTCCTACCCAGCGGCATGTCATCGTCGTCGGCGGCGTCCGGGTATGGTGGACAGAGAGAGGAAGAAGACAGAAAGAGACGAAGCTGTGGCATGGGTGTGGCTCCTATCCAGACTTCAAGCCGTCCGTCGGGCTCAGCAGGTGACGGCGGACGGAAACAAGCCTATGCAGATACTGCCAAGCAGCCCCGTCCGCTGAGACAGCGACCATTCCCCAGGGCTCTTGGGCCGCTGGTGTCGTCAGGCTCGGCGCCCCGATGCTGTGCTTGTGCCACCATGGCGACGCTGGCTAAGCCGAGCTGGGCGAGCGAGGGATAGCTTCCCCAGACGGGCTGTTGTTCGTGAGACAGATGCGTCTTACCTCGATGGATATGGACCTGCCCGCCTCGGCCCATTACGTGAGCGCGTAGAGACATTCTTTTTTCCCCTGCCGACCCTCGGCTCTGCACTGGCCGCACTGCCTGCCTTGCCGCCCCCTTGGAGCGAGCCTGGAAGCCGGTGTTCGTGGGCGGCCGCTATACATACATATAGAGCGCCGACTTGCACAGGTGCATCGGCTGCCCTAGCAGTCCTGCGTCTGAGTCCTGAGTGCCCTCCTGACTTTTCCCATACACATCCATCCGGTTGCCACAACGCGTAGGCCGATTACCTAAGCCGCTCTCGATCCTCTCCACCATCATGCCCAGCGCTGCCTCGCCTGCCGCCTTTGCCTCTCCTCCTCCTCCTCCGCCTCCGCCTCCGCCTCTCCTCTTCCTGTCCTCCTCCTCCTCCTCCTCCTCCGCCTTCTCCTCCGCCTCCGCCTCCTCCTCCTCCTCGCGCCGTCCTGCTCCGCTCTCGTCGCCGTCGACGCCGTCGCCGCCGCCGCCGCTGCTGCTTCTCTCGCCCTCGCCTCCGCTCGCCGCCGCCAAACAGCGCGCCCGACTGCGACAGCCGATCCTCGCTGCCGCCGCTGCCGCCACGATGCCCGAGTATCGACACATGCGGAGCGGCAGCCTCAACATCCCCAACGGCGCCAGCCCCGCCAGCCAGATCATGCCGCGAAGCCCCCCCAGTGCGTCGCGCCGCCCTCCTCTGTCCCCCACTCCTCTGGCTCAGCCTCGGGGCCCTCGAGATGCCGTCTTCGTCCCGCGCCGCGCCCTGCCCCCGCCATCGCCGTCCCATGCGAAACCCCCGCCCGAGGCCCTTTCGTCGAAGCACAGCCCGAGAGCCAATAGCGGGAGCAGCATGCGAGGACTCTGCGCTGACCGTCGTCCTAGATACCTCTCACGTCCCCTGCAAATTCTTTCGCCAAGGCGCATGCCAGGCAGGCAATGCTTGTCCCTTCAGCCATGACATCGGCGCCTCCGCCGAGACCGTGTGCAAATACTTTGCCAAAGTTAGTAGGCCCTCTCCCACCCCCCCATCCTCTTCTTCCGCTGACGCCTCTCGTCTCTTCTCCTCGGCCACAGGGCAACTGCAAGTTCGGCCCTAAATGCGCAAACGTCCACGTCCTGCCCGACGGCCGCCGCATCAACTACGGCAAGAACGGCGTCACCATCGGCGCCGCTCCCATAAACCTCGCCGCCCGACCCTCTCCGACCTCGGCCTCGCCCACGCCCGCCTCGGCCAGCGCCTACCACCACCCCTCGTCGTCAAGCGCCCTCACCTCGTCCCTCTACGGCGCCGACTTCCCCTCGTATTCGCCCGCATACCCGGCCGACGATCGCCAGCAGCAGCAGCAGCAACAGCAGCCGCCTCAACACCCGCAGCTCCAGCACCAGCACCAGCCGCAGCCCCAGCACCCGCAACAACCGCTCCCGCAGCCGCACCACGCCCACCACCGCCTCGGCCGCCAGCCCAGCCTCGACAATGGCATCCCCGCCATCGACATGCCCTACACCCACTCCGCCTTCGACTCGCCGCGCGACGACGACGCCAGCCGCCTCGGCTTCGGCCTGTCCCCAGTCAACGGCAAGGGCCTGTCCGTTCTCGACGCCCCCCTACCCTCGTCCTTCGACTCCAACGGCATCTCCAACGCGGCCCGCTTCCCCTCGGCGCCCTGGCCCTCGTCCGTTCCCTCCAAGTTCGGCCTCGACTCGCCCACCTCGTCCCTCAACAACCGCACCTCGGAGACGCTCAAGCTTCTGCACACCTCCGCCTTCGGCTCCTCCGAGCACCTGGCCACGCCCATGGCCGGTAGCCCGCCCAACTCGCAGCCCATCAACGGCGAGGAATACTTCGGCAAGCGGGCCATGCACTCGTCCCGCTACGCCAAGCCCCGCATGCTGAGCTCCAGCCTGCCCAAGACGGCCTCGGTCGACCGCGACTGGGAGGCCGGCTTCGCCTTCGGCGACGACGGCGACAACGTGCCAGAGAACTACGTGCCGGAAAACCTGCAGGACCTTCTGACGCCGGCCGAGAAGGCCCGCCGCGGCTCCATGCGCGCCGACTGCGACCCGGCCATCGACGGCGTCTCCAAGTACGGGAGCCCGGCCGGCTCTAGCCCGAGCCGATGGGGTCCCCTCTTCCAGCGCCAGAAGGAGGAGGAGGAGGCGACGCGGGCGGCCCGCGCGGCCGGCTCCGCTTTCGGCCACGTCGGCAGCCCGCTGCGCAAGTCGACGCTGGCCCAGGAGATGGGCGACGACGGCGCCAGGGGCTCCCCCCACATCGCCGCCCGCCTGCCCGCCTCGCGCGTCGGCAGCGAGTCCATGTCGGTCCTGTCCCAGCAGCTGCAGCGCAGCCGGCTCGACGACGGCGGCATGGGCGCCTCGAGCCCGCTGCTGCACCCCGGCGCCGCCAGGATCTCGGGCGGCGGCATGAGCATCATGGGCAAGGACCGCGCCATCGAGCGCCACGTCTCGAGCGGCAGCATAGGCAGCTCCGTCACCGGCCGCTTCACCACGCCCATCGACGAGGAGGACCCGGCCTTCGTCTTCAGCATGGAGGAGGAGGAGGACACGGGCTCGTCGAGGGCGCGCAAGCGGGCCTCGGCCGGTCTGGGCGTCGGCGGCCTCGGCAACTACGCCACCGGCAAGGGCGCCGGCAACAACGGCTCCAAGGACTCGAGGGACGCCGTGCCGGTCAACGGCCGGTGACCTGCGCCCGGTCCGGCCCGGCCCGGCCCCCACCCCCGGACGACGGAAAACTTGAATAGCAGCAGGCGGAAAGCCGTTTTTTGTTTTCGGTGGAATGACGACTTTGACGACCCGGCATCATGACTTGTGGGGCAACGAACGACCCGTGCGGGCAGTCAGCCTCCAGTCCTCGCATCCATCTATCTGACGGATGGGATGAGCTGTCGCCGCATGGGAGGGCGCACTCCAGGTCTCTCCCCTCTCATCATCATCTCTACTCCCCCCCCTCACACATGCTTATACAACCATACACTCTCGTCCTCACCCATTCTCACCCCATCCTCTCCCACGCTCCCACACAGGCTCGCCCACACCACCTCTCGCACGCACACACTTACTCGGGTTTCCCCTTTTTCTTGTCTCTTCTCGTTTCAGCTTGCATCGCGGAGGGCCCCGGAGAAGGGGCAGAACGGGGGCAGGTCAGGCATAAAATCAAAATGGATCTTGAAAAAAAAATAATTGGGACGGGTCTTCATCACTTTTTTCTTCTCCTTTTTTCTTGGCTCCTTTCTCAATGTCGCTCTCTTCTTTGTCGATGCCCTGCATACATCATCATTCAAAATAAGGAGGGAGGAAAGACTCGTCTCGGCTTGCGACGGGGGCCCGGGACGCCGAGAGGGATATAGTACTACGGTATATCTATGCATATATTCGTCGCGGTTGCGCTTGCGGCCCGTGCTGTGCTGGCAGATAATCCCATGGCCAGGGGAGACTTCCCAACGTCCGCGCTTTCTCCACTCCAGCATACCACGGCAAGTTGGACGAACGCTGGACTTTCTCTCACCTGCTTATTCTCCTCAATGGGCTGCAGCCAGGATTGAGAAAAAAAGAAACAGGTTTCATGAGATTTGCTCTAGCACACTCGTACACAGCCCCCCGACGACCCCCTCCAACGGTGGTCGGCCACATGCCCCAAGCAAGGCGACAAGGGGAACAAATGCCGCGGTGCGGTAGCCGTCGCAGCGAGTCCATCGCTTCACCGCCTTGTTCCCGTCCTGGTTCTCCTTCGTCACTTGCCTCCCGGAAGGCGAGGACGAGCGCACGTTGTATTCCAGTTGGCCGCCTCCCCTCCCTTGCCCTGACCACGGCCAGATGCCGCTCCCATGAAGCGGCAATTGGTCGCACGCTCGCCTCTGCCGTAACCCGCCAAACGCTACCCACACGTCGCCTCGCAGTTGACACTTCCCTATATGGGAGCGGTTGGAAATGCCTCGTTTCGCCAAATCTAAATCACGTTGCACATTCGACCAACGGGATGGGTGAGCTCGACAAAGCGCGGCGCTCGCACACTCGGGAAAAGAAAGGCGGGATCCGGCATCGTCGCGAAGCGCTTTAGCAAGCATCGGGCTGATTCAGGATGTACTCGACTGCCTTGTCAACTACCACGGCGGAGTTCGTGTTAGCGGGCACGGCGACGGATCGTGGGGCAGGATGGCTGTTTCGCGACAAGACGCACTGGAGTGAATGGTGTCGGCATCCTTGTCGGGAATCTCGATGCTGAATTCCTCCTCAATGGCCATGACAACCTCGACCGTGTCGAGGCTGTCGAGGCCCAGGTCGTTGGCGAAGTGGGCTTTGGGCTTGATCTGTATCACCAAAAGTCAGATGCTGACCATTTTCATCGAGGAGAAGCTGCTATCTGGTCTCTCGGTGTCCAAGTTCGTACATTTTCCGGGTCATTGACCTGTTGAGACGACAAAGTATTAGCAACGGATGCGCAAGGACAGCAGTGAAGGAGCTGGGGAGCAGAGCTCGGCTAGCAGACGGGGGAGATGCGAAGGGGGGGGGGGGGGCGGAGCAACGGCTTGCCTTGTCAAAGCCATGCAGCAGACTCATGATGCGGCCCTCGACCTGCTCTTTGTTCAGAGCGCCCCCGGCGCTGTACATCCTGACGGCGACGAGGCTTTGGAGACGGGGAGCGACAGGTGCGGCGGCCTGGCGGGCGACGAGCTGCGACGATCTTGAGACGGTGAAGGCTGGACGAGTGGCGGCGCGGGCGGCCGAGGCCACGGAGCGGAGGACGGCGGTGCGGAACATGGCGGCGGTGGAGGTGAGGGGGGAAGAAGAGGGAGAGGAGAGAGTCAGAGGAGAGGCAATGTCCGATTGAGCCCTGGCGAGAGGTTTCTGTTGGGCGGCAAGGAACGGCGCTGCTTGGTGAAGGCGAGGCTAATGGGGAGGACGTGACGCCAAATTTCTCGGAGCTTGCCTCGTACCCCGGGGAAGCTGGCGGACACGTGACTGGCGGCATGCCGAGTCACGTGAGAACTGCACATAGCCGGATAAACGACCGTCGGTCAAGGTAAATTAACTGACAGTTTATGGACTAACGGGAAAATGATATCGAAGAAGATAAGGTTCCCGAGCCAAGGGTTAATATAGTAATTCAGTCACTACGTTTATAATCTTGCTCTTCTCATGCACAGCAGACAGTCAACATCGACCAGGTTAACAACCTTGAACATATGTCAATACGTGCATGTAACCTTCAGTCCACGCTGCTAACACACAAGCACTTATGCCTATCGTTCGAATCATCGAACACACTCATCCAGGATGGAGTCAATCCGGTGAACACGTAAGCTATAGTTGAGAGTGACAAGGAATCGAGTAAGGGCTGTGTCCACTAAGCTCGTCCTCTCGAAGCATCGACGGTAAGCTTCCTACACGTACGCCCTGTTTTCACATACTGGCCGATCACCAGAATGTAGGCGACGATCCGCCCTTAATTCGGCAACAATGGTGTTCAATCATCGGACACTGCCCATCTTCATCTCCTCCCCGCAGTTGAATCAGGGTCACAGCACATATGGCACGTCCAGCCAGGATAGCGCGAGGATACATGTATCTTTCAGGTTACCAACTTGTTGACAGGAAGCAGACGTTACGTGAAGCAGCCAAAATAGCAATCAGACTTAGTTGGGCAACTGAACGGGAATCTTGCCAGGCTTGGGGGGCTGTGCAGTCTGACGGGCCCTCCCGGTTCTGGCACGTCGGGCAGCCCCCCCCGGCTCCTCCTACGCCTTGATCTCATGCGTCGGGACATCGGGCAAGCCCAGCTCCGTGTCCTCTCCTGGCAACTCCTCTGCTACCCCGTCCGGTACGGCTTCCGGGACAGCCTCGGCGACCCCGTCCTCGAAGACGGCCTCCCCGACGATGGACGTGCCTTCGGCCGCCAGCTCGGACGTTGTAACCGCCTCGGAGCTCAGGGCCGAGAACTCGGCCACCTTGGCCGCCTTGCTCAGGCCGGGAATGAGGTTGAGGGCGACGACGGCGGATAGGAGCGCGACGGCGACGGGGTGCGCCTTGGTGAAGCCCCAGGCCTCCTCTAGCACGCCTTCCTCGTGCGGCGCCGGCTCGGCCTGGTTATCGGCCGCCGAGTCTTTGTCCGTGATCACCTCGGGCGCCTTGAAAAGGGGGAATTTGCCGCTGAACTTGACCGCCTCGCCGTTCTGTTTTATGAAGATGGTTAGCTCAACTCTCGGCTTCGACGAGCCCATTAGCTGCGGTCGCTCCTCGGCGTTGGCGGCAAACTGGTCGAATTTCCTTATCGTAGTCTCTGTCTCCCGGAAGAAGCGCCACGGCTTGGCCTCGTAGGCCTTCTTCAAGCCGATGTGCAACGTCTTCTTCTCGGTATTAATCTTAGACGGCGCGGCGTAGTCTCGCGGCACCTGCGCCCAGGCCATGAACTGCAGCCAGATGATACCCGCCGGAACCGTCACCTCGTGGCCGGTCCGGAACATATTGGGCGTGGCGTGGACCATGTAGACGACAGGGTCGAAATGGCCGCTTTCTTGGCCGCCTCCCGCGCCGCGGCACCGAACGACTCGTGCGCCGCTAGATGTATGACTCCGGGTGCTTCATGTTCTGAAACTTGTTCCGATTGAGTTGCGTCTGCACGCTATAGCCCGTAATCGGGTCCCGTCCGCCTGCCGAGGTCACGGCATCGGCCGTCGCGAGGAAACCGCCCTGCCGCTTCGCCTCATCGAGCCAGAGGTAGTCGCCGTAGAAGACGACCTGGGGCGAGCGGCGGCGGCAGCCTTGGCCGCTCCCTTCCGTTCCTCTGCCTGTGCCTGTTCGGGCCCGGCGCCGCCGAGCGACTTGACGTCCTTTTCCCTTGCGCCGACGGCAGCTCTGGCCTCGTCGACGGCCCCCTGAAAGACGGTGTACTCTTCTTTGACGATGCCGGCCTCGTCTGTTATCGTGTCGTCCAGAGATCCCTCCGTCTTTCCTTCGCCCATAGAGACGACGTTTTCCTGGACCTTGACCCCCGATTCATAGCATCGGCGGCTGTCGCCCCGTTCTGGTCGTAGGCAATTATGCCGTTTGGTATAAGCATCTGCTCGATGGATCCATGTGCTGCTTTTACTTTGCTAAACAGCAGAGTCCTGGCCGGATCCAAGCCTTCATCCGCAACATAGTCACCAAGCTGCTCCGTAGCGATCTGGGCCTCCATCGCCAGCGAGGCATCACCTGCGTCCGCTTTCTCGATTCAATGTGCCTTACGTACCCAGACCTTGCGGGCTCTTTTGAAGGCGTTAGCGTCGGCCGTGACTTCGACAGTACTAGGTTCTCTGAGCAAGACCGCGATGGCGAGCACGAGGGGGGATATCGACAACCTTGTCCGTCCCGTTCTCGTCTCCTTGCCCTTTCCAAGACCGCCTGGGCTTCGGTCTCTAGAAAGACACGAGGCGTTGAGATGCAATGGCCGCTTGGTCACCCTCAGGGCCGGACGACTAGCTTTGAGACCGTGCCACGAATAAATGAATCAGTTAATGTCAACGGGTCGATCGAACCTCTAGATCGTAAAAAGACAGAAGCTTCAAATCTTCTCATCCTAGTCCCCGACTCTCTGGGCCTTTCGTGACGTTCCCCTCGATACCTGTTATCGAATAGACTGCATCAATAATAACCCTCAAGTCCGTCCAGACACTGACGAGTGCGCGTGCGCATGTTTTCCCGCAGTGGCCAGATGCCATCATATTGCGATACAAGCATGTCCAAGTATGTGCGTCGTGGCCAAGACAGCTTGGCGAGGCTGCCGTGCAAGATTCACTGCCAACATGACTGCCAACATGAAACGAACGTCTGTCTATCTGAACCCTTGCTCGTCGTTAGAACAAATCCGTGGAATTCGCCCTCCGGCCACACATAAAAGGGCAGGGCCACGCATAAACGGGCTAGCCCGGGAGGATGCCTCGGCTAGGCGAGGCAGACTGGGAACAATATACAATGATTGCCATCGTAACAAATACGGACTTTGCCTATTGATCTCAGAACACTCGTACGGTAGTAGTTCCTCTTCCCCGGGGTAAGCCATGCCAAGGCTCAACCTTGCCATCCCATATTCCATGCGAGTCATGCGGTTGGTGACGCCTTAAGCGGGGCTCTTTTCCGGGTATGGGATGACTGGTCTGCCTTTATGCATGGATCTGTCCGTGCTCACTTTGGCTAAATGGCATCTCCGCGGGTCTCTTGTCGTCCGGACCTGCGACGACGTGACGGTGCCTGCTCTGCTGTTCAGCGATGTCGCATCTCTGGCACCGGGCTTTGCAACTCGAACCACGACACGTGCGCGGATGGTTCCGCCTTCATAGCATTGATCCGACCAGACCATCACCAGCGGGCCCCTGTCCGTCTCAGCGAGGTGGATGATAGCCAGAGAGACAGACCCTGGTCCTCGTATGCACATCTCTTCGTGAGATTTTCCGTCTTCACTCGGGTTCGGGATGACGCAATTCGCTCCGCAGGAACGCTCAGCCTCCCCAGGTCGACATTGATGCCTCGTAAGGCGTTGCGGCGGGCTGTCAGTGGTTTCCCCCGAGACAGTACGGCATTAAGTACCTCGCTGCCCCCCTTTTATGCCCACAGCATAGGTCTAGTCACTTCATCAGGCTTTCTTCACTCTATTGGCCCTCTTTAATATGGTACTGCCTTCCTCTAGTAAATATTGCCTCTTCCCGTTAGCCCTTTAGAGAGGCATTACGAGTATAAGGCAAGAATACTCTGCTCGATGGGATAACTTGGTCTTTGTCCGAAGATAGGGTTGCCTCTTTATATAGCTTTAAAGGGGTAGAAAGCCGTAACGGCTAGTAACCTCTTTTTCTCTTTATTCTTATTATACGAGAGGGGGGGGCATACGAAGTAGAGGAGGCAGGTAGAGCAATACATGCATGCAGATTAAGCGCGCGGCAAAGGCACCTAGTAAGAAGTATACACTTTACGTAGAAGAGGGTTATAGAGGTATACGGCCGACGTGCTTTACATAGAAGAGAGTTATCAAGGTATACGGCCACGTCGGCCGGAA
>NJEV01000066.1:0-44695 GCA_002591385.1 Cordyceps sp. RAO-2017
TTTTTTTTTTTTTGCTTTGCTTTACTTGCTCGTGATAGGGGCGGGAGGTGGTGGCATGTACATGATGTGGACAAGCATGAGGCGTGACGACCGACGACGACAACGAGAGACAGGCCGGGGAAGCGGGAGGCGGCTCTTGGCCGCGACCGTCTTCGTACGTGACGGTTCACGGGGGGTAAAAGACGGGGGGTAAAAGAGTAAAATGGAATAAAGACGCATTGACACCACGGTGCACGGCGGCAAAGCTGGAGTGAAGAGTCTTTCTTTCACGTGCACATAGACTAGAAGAGGAGGCTAGTGACGGCCCAGGCACGGCGTCTTCACGTGGCTGGTGCCGAGGCCCCCGACGCCCCTACCCTGTACCCCGTCCTGGAATGCGGAGCGACCGCGAGCTTTGTCATGGAAGAGCGACGGCCTCGCTCCCCAGATACCGAGTCAACTCTGCCCTGCTGAGACAGAGCCCTAAAAAGCGCCAGCGGGCACGTCCCGGCCTGCGAGGGGACGTGCCACGGCCCTACGCCACGAGCGTTCCCGACGGCCCCTGAGCCCGCCCGTCTCGTGGCGGTGGAGACGGGCGCCGTCTCATGGGAGTCTCGGTCCCCCCCTTTTTCCCTTCTAGCTTGGTCCTCGGCTCTCAAACGCGGAGCGCACACGAGCGGGAATCAACAGAGGCCGGCGCAGGAGCGGGACCTGGCCGGCCGGGTTTCATTTACACTATCTAGTCTCTTGCTCGCGTGGCTGGCCCTCTTCCGGGAACGGGTGGTAGATGCGCGCTCTTCCCGACACCGCCTTTCCTCCTCCGCCATCTTCCTTGGAAGCTCGGTGTGGCAGACGCGCAAACAAGAAAAAGAAGGGCGAACTCGTGAGAGAAAAGGGGGGACACAAGGGGACGAGAGGCGGGGGCGAGGACCGCACACGGACACACGCCGCCGCGTCTGGCCAGAGCGGTGCAGGGACGACAAGATGGAAAAAGCTTGGGGGGATGGGAAACGCCGACGCTAAATGCAAATAGATATTAAGGAGACGGCGGAAGGGGGGGGGGAGCCGCACGCAGGAACCCCCGGGGACCATCTCCAGAGCCCCCTATCGGTCTGTGGTCTGCCTCGTTGCCGGGTTGCCTGGACGCGTGCCTGTACTGTCTCGGGTCCAATGCTGGCGCGGTCCCCGGCTGCGGTATCTCTAGCCCTTGAGGCCGAGACCCCGAGCCTCTCTCTGGGGAAGGGTCCAGGGCTTTGCGCAAATCATCTGCATCGATGCCGTCAGCCACGCGTCCGGGGAGCAAAAGTAGCAACGGGGTCGGGAGTGCCAACCTCGCCTTCGCTGTAGGCCCAGAAGTAGGCGCCCATGCCGATCACGTAGTAGATGGCGGGGTTGGTCGTCTGGTACATGAGGATCGAGGCCAGCGCCGTCAGCGGCAGGATGGCCAGGCGGAACTCGAGCGAGCGGTGGATGCCCGTGCCGGCGAGGAAGGTCAGCGGCCACTCGAGGGCGAACAGGCCCAGGCCGAAGATGAGGTTGATGATTTGCAGCACGGGCACCGGCTTGACGGCCGCATCCAAGTTCTTGGTCAGGAAGTCCCAGAAGATCTTGGGCCAGAAGAAGCCTTCAATCGCTGCCACGATCTGGTCTGTACGCCCCGTGTCAGTAGCCTCGCCCAACGATGGGGAAGGCGAGCGGAGGAACTTACAGGCTGAGGCCGTCAGGAGGATGAGGCGGGCCCAGTGGTTCTTGATGAGTTTCCCCATGGCGGCGAGAGAGGAAAAAACGGTGGGCTCTTGGGGATTGTCCTGTCAAACTCCCTCCTCTCTTTCTTGTCCCTTTCGACTTGGCGAAGAGGCTTCGACGGCGTAAACGGACGCCCTGGTTGAAGCCGAGTTCGCTCTTCTGTCCCACCCGTGAGACGAAGAGGAGTGAAGACAGAGACGTCGATGGTTGGTATTAGGTCCTCGGTCGAAGATATGCGCTGGAAGAATGAGTGCAGGCGAAGAAGGTAAGGTGTCGACAGGTGACCAGACCTGCGTTCGGTGGCGAGGGATCAGGTGCCCAGAAAATGACAGACAAAAATAAAATAAATTCAAAATATTAGGAAGGAAGCGAGAAACAAGAGAGAGAGAGAGAGAGAGAGAGAGAGAAAGAGCGTTCCCCCCTGAGTAGTAGAAGACGAGCGTGCGAGCAAGCGTTGAAACAGGGTCGGAAAAAAGAGCGGGAGCGAGGCGTAAATAAGTGGAGGGACAGAGTCGTGGACGGAGGGGTGGGGCCCAGGAGCCAGGAGTATGAGCGAGACTATAATCGAGGATGGTGAATCAGAGTCGGCAGCAGACCTGGCAACCCGGTCGAGGGCCAGTGCCGTTGCCGAGAACGAGCAGAGGGCGTGGCAGACGGCGGCAGGGAGCGAGACTCGGATGGTGTCGGGTGGAGCGGCGAGGCGAGGGTACAGCGGCGGCGGCGGCAGCAGCAGCGACGTCGCGAGTCTAGAGGGACGATGACAGGAGGCATCCGGGCGGCATGGACCAGTTCGTGTTTCCACCGAGGGACGAGCTAGGCCGTAGCGGCGGCGCGGAGGCGGCCGGCAGCGGTTCAAGCGGCCGACGACGATTCTCGCGGAGCAAGGGAGACGCTTGTCGAGCCAGACAGGGGGGGCCCGGAGACGAGATGGATCCGGCGGTAGCGGCGAGGGCCAGTCTGTGTGTGCCCTCGCGCGACCGGCGGCGTCTGAAGAGCGGTTGAGGCAAGGGGCGGCGAATGGTCGAGCGGCGTTGCCAGACGACGGACGAGCGACAGGGCGGGCACTTGGACGCCGGAAGGCCTTGGGAGAGGAAGATCAGACAGGACGACGTCGGAGGTTTGAAGCAGGATCGTTTGGGAGTCGAGCCTAAGTGGAGAGGGCCGAGCCAAAGGGGGGGGGAGCGGGCGGAGGAGGAGGCGACGGCTAGCGACGAGGCTGGTATAGGATTCGGCCGTCGTGCTGTGCAGACGAGGAGCAGCAGGGACAAGCACGAGAGTCAAAGCTGGCGACGATCGTCTCAGGACGGCAGCGGATGCGAGAAGACGCTGAGCAGACGTGCAACAAGAGGCTGAAAGAAGAGTACCGAGAGTGGCAGTCCGAGGCGGAGCAGGAGGGGGGAGGAAGAAGAAGAGGAAATAAAAAATAAAAAAAACCAGCGCAGCGGGTGCGGTGAGGCGAGGGGCGGGAGGCGGGCGAGGAGAGACGTGCTGTAGCCGCCGGGACGAGGCAGGGGAGGGGTCCTTGGCTCAACGGGTGTAGACGCGAGAGCTCAGCCACAACAGGCCCGGACAGCAGGGCGGTGCATGGCTTCGCGATTGCTCGGCTCGCATGCACGCGGATAATAATATAATACACTGGACAGGACACGGCCGGACGGACCCGGGCGCGGGGCAAGATGAGGCGGGACAGGAGGCACGACGGGCTGCGTGCCGCTGTGAACAGAGAGAGCGTCCGAGGCCCGTCGACCAGCCAGCCAGCCAGCCATGCCGATGGATTCAGGTCACGATGTGGCGGGCGGTGCTGATGGGAATCTCTGCCGCAGCGGAGGCGCCACGGGGGCTGGCCGCGGCATGGTTTGGGTGATGGCCGACGGGCGGGCGGCTAGGCGCTGCTGGCGCGGGCCAATCGGCGCCCAGGCCCGCCGCGGACGGGGGCCGAGGCTCGGGGAAAAGGGCTTTTCGCTAAGGCAGGGCCCATCACAGCCGCACGTCACCTCCAGGGGCCACCGTCTACGGCTCCAGGCGGCAGCCTCCGCAAAGCGTCCACGCTTCGGCCTGCGGCTCCTCGCGCGCAGCGTCTCCTCTGATTCCCACGCCCAAGCAAAAGAACAGAAAACAAAAGAAAAAAAAACACCAGAGTGATTATACTCATCCAGTTCCCCAGGCGCCAAGGTACCTCCCTAAAGCCTCGGGCGCCAAAGTACATACCTCCCCAAAGCCCCAGGCACCCCGCCCTCGCCTTCCCCCCCTGCCCTCCCTCCCTATTGGCCGCAGCGCTCCGCCCATTTCTCCGCCCAGCACCACCTCCCTCGTCCGGGCAGTCACGCATTTGTCCTCCCGCAGCCAAACTTGGCCCAATCCATCTAGCATCCCTGGATTATCGACCGGCGCTGCTCGACCCGTACGGACTGTAACCATTTCCCCCGCCCCCTCTCCACGGCACAGACATTCCTTGGTGCTGCTCATGCTCAGTCTTGGCTTCGAAAGAAAACCCAGAAAAAAGAATCAGGCACCGCCGGCCCGAGCCCCGACCCGGACGCCACCCCGAGCGAGCCCGGCCGCGTTGATGCGCCGTCGATGCAACCAAAGTCGGCGCAGCCCAGAACCTGAGCTGGCGCCTGCGCCTCGTGGCCGCTGGCAATTGGGACGACGAACAAAGAGACGAAAAAAAAAAAAAAAACGACGTACCGGCTCCGTGGTTCGCCAACCTGGTTAAGGCACGATACCTACGGACTGGCGGCGCACATGCAGGCCTTGTCACACTTATATCGAATCTGCATTACCTCCACACGGATGCATTTACATATATATATATATATACAGCGAGACGAGGAGCCACCTCGGCGGAAGAACAACGGGCGCGGCGGTCGGAGATTCTCCCCTCATCCAGCGACATTCATCTAGAAGCTATCCGACGACGTTCCCTGCGGCCCGTGGCATCCACAGACCACCACCGAGAGCCGCCTACCCTGAACCGCTCCATTTCACCACTCTGCCAAGTTCCACCTCGAGGACGAATACACGACCCAGTTAACCCTGGCCATCCCGTTGGAGCAGACGAACCGCCGGGCGCTCGCGGCTGGAGGAGAGGTGGGCAGGAAGCTCACGATCCTGGACCAGCCGGCGGCAGGGACACGCCGTCTCGAGCCAGGAGATTGTACCTGATCTGCGTCCCCACCCGGCCATGTCTTTGACCGACACATTCGAGAAACGAGTCTTGTGCAAAGCGAGGCCCATCGTCGTCTTCCCTCGTGTGTCTGAAAGACTCTAGGGCGTTCGCCACTTGCTACGAGAAACAATGGCTTGGCCTGTTTGGTGGCAGGCCACCTACATCCCAGGGCCGTCGGAGGATTGGTGCGCGACGGCAAGCTTGCGGTAGTGCACCACCTCGACGCCGTTCTCGTCGTACGTGCGCTCCGAGACGAGCCTGTGCCCGCGGAAGTAGGGAATCACCTTCCTCCACACAACCCAGTACAGCGAGGCCAGGCCAAAGGTGCCCAGCCCGACGGTGGGGAAGACGAAGTACGGGTACTCGCCGGCCTTGCGCTCGCCGGGCGGCGGCACGAAGGGCGCGAACATCAGGAGCAGGTTGGCCGACAGGAACACCAGCGACACCGGCACCCACGTGTGCCATGGCGAGCTCCAGTTCTCCGACTTCCTATGCTGCAGCCACAGGAGGCCGGCGACGACCGACGCGTTGATCCACGCCGTCGCGTACGAGGACCTGCCCACGAGTCAGCGCGCTCCAAGGGGAAAGGGGGGAGCGCTCTTGTCCGCCATACGTGTTGACCAGGAGCGTGTAGGCCGATCCTGGCGGCGGCGCCACGAGGACTATGACGGTCACGATCCAGTGCAGGAAGAGCTGCCCCGGGTCAGCACGATCCAGTACAAGGGCCCGCCTGGCGATGCGGCCGGCTTCGGGCGTCGCCGGCTTCGGACTCACCGCCGCCGACGGGGTGTCAAAGGGCCGGTTGGAGGCCCAGAACCGGTTGCAGGGCAGCAGTCCCTCCTTGCCCAGCTCCTGGATCATGCGCGAGTTGGTGAAGCTCGAGGCCAGGATGTTTCCCAGGTTGCTGAGGGCGACGAACATGGGCAGGGCGCGGGCCGCCGCGCTGTCGCCAAACACGTTGCGGAAGAAGGCGTCGGCCACGAGAACCTCAGACGCGGCCAGCTGCGGCTTGGGGATGGCGGCGAAGTAGGCCACGTTGGCGAGCAGGTAGAGGACGGTGACGCTGCCCATGGCGATGGGGGCGGCCGCGGCCAAGGTCCGGCCCGGCCGCTTCAGCTCGCCCATGACGTACGTCGAGCTCTCCCAGCCGCTGTAGCTGTAGATGACGCTGAGCAGGGCCTTGGCGACGGCATAGGCCCCGGTATCGCCCTCGGACTGGAAGACATTGTCGAAGTTGCGCGGGTCGGGCACGCGACGGTGGCCGGCCAGGGCGGCGAAGCCGGAAAAGACGATGAAGAGGAGGGCGACGACCTTGAAGATGGCCAGGGCGCTGAAGAGCCTGACCCCCCACTTGGGCAGGATGCTGTGCAGCACGACGGCGAAGGTGACGACGGCGACGGCGACGGAGCGCGCCTCCCAGCCGTCCGTCTCGTGCCCCCAGGCTGCGCGCAGGACGTAGCGGCCGAAGGAGAGGGCATTGGCCGAGGAGAAGCTGAGGAGGACGACGTGGGCGGCGACGAAGCACGAGGCCAGGTAGCGCGGGCGGCGGTAGACGCGCTCGACGTAGTTCTTGGTGCCGCCGGAGCGGGGGATGGCCAGGCCGAACTCGAGGAAGACGCTGAGGCCGCAGAAGGCGACGATGCCGCCCAGCAGCCACAGGAGCAGGCTCACGCCGACGGAGCCGGTGGCGGCGAAGACGGACGAGGGCGTCGAGAAGACTGGCGGCGGTTCGCGTCGCGTTAGCGAGCCGGGACTCGAGGGGGCGCGTCGCAGCACTCACTGCCGGTGCCGATGACCTTGTTGAAGATGAGGAACATGGCGCCGCCCACGCCAATCTTGCGGTCCTCGGGCACGGCGAACGTCTGGGACGCCATGCTGGCGCAGTCGTCCGACTCGTAGCCGTCCTCGGACCGGGCGGGCGAGGACGGCTCGCTGTACCACGAGGTGGAGGCGCACTCCTTTTGTTGGTCGGACATGACAGCGGCGGCCTGGGTCGCAGTGCTGTCACAGCCGTTCCCTCCTTCGTCCTGCCCGTCGTCTGTGTGCGGATCGGGAGTGGAATCGTCCTTTTCGCTCCTGTCATGTCTTGTAAGTTGCACAGCACAGCGGCAACGGGCCTTCTTTCATCCCGCCCCCCCCCCTGTCCCGTCACAAGGGACGCGATTCCAGGGACGGTTGGGCTACTGACCTCGGATGTACATACATATGACAGTGGCAGCTTAACGTGCGGTCGGTGACGCGGGGAGAGACACTACCATGCCTGGCCGAATCGGATAGAGGGCTGGGAAGCCTTCAGCTGCCGCGGCCAAGGACAGATGATCTTGATCGCACCGAAATCCGAAGGCTTGCAACTCCCGCCTTGCCGCCTCCACCAGGCAGTGGTGAGAGCGGCTTGGCGAGCGGCAGCATCCTCGCGACCGGGGTGGGAGACCTTATCAGCACCTCAGGCACCGTCGCATTGGCATCCCTGAAGGCGATTTGGTCGTTTCTGACGCGAATGCTGCTGTCATTGCAGGGGGGGGGCGTCGTCCTGGTAGGCTGGACAGTTGCACGAGGCACGAAGACGAAAGTAGAGATGGGGGCGAGTTGTTGAGGGAGGCTGGTCTGGGGCAGCTTTGCCCTAGCGGGAGGGAGCCTGAGGGGGACACTCAGGGGACCGAGATGCCCTGTACTCTCCTGGGTCTCAGACACCTGGAAGGCCTCCACTTGCACTGACAGCCTACAGGTGCGGGAGCGTCCGCTGTCTGCCGTCCGCCTCAGCAGGGATGTGCGCTAATTCCAGCGTGGGGGCCCTCTGTTCTTGGCGGCCCATCCGCTGGGGAAGTCCTGGTCAAGAGGTCCATGCCCTGTTGGCACTATCACGCTTCATTAGTCAACATACCTACCTAGGTAGGTACTCTCCCATCTTTAATCCTCCCCTCGTATTGCCACACCTGTCGATGGCCTCAACCGCCTTGTATGAATGAGTATCACGCCTCTCGACCGCGTCCTACGCCTCCCGGCTCCCGTCGCCCGCTCACCAACTATTCGCTCTCTCGTCGGCGTCTCCCGCCGCCGCCCACTGCCCTCTTAGGCAGGTCCCGTTGTGACGCCCACCGTGAATGCACACTGGCCGACGTTGACAAACAGGGCCCTCGGCCGCATCGAGGCCCAGACATCCCCCTTACTTTTGCCTCGAGGGCCGCGTGAGGTGGCGCCGGTAGCAAATGAGCGAAGCCTCGGCTGGCTCTACGAAGACAAGTCGTGCTCCATTGCGGATCAGAATCGCCAGCTTCTGGACCGCGGTGTCAGCGGACTCTTCATCCGGAGCGTTTGGCTCGGCAAGCCTAGAACTGGAATGGACGCCGTGTCGAGGCCTCGGCCCTCGAAGTCTTCAGCCTCCCAAGTGATCGCCATGCTGATCGCCCAGCATGGCGTGCGGAGACGGGCTGGCGTCATGGGACGGCGTCGCAACGGCTGTCACACCAACGCGGGAGGCAAGCCGCTCGAAAGAAACGCAACTACCCGCCTGGCTCGCGTTTTGCCTCGACCGGAAATCTGCACTGGTTGCACGACTGAGCGGCTCAGGCATCTAGGCCCATCCTCTGCGAACGATGTAACGATCAATTCTGCAGGCAGACAGTTTTGCCTGCGCAACCCGCCATCGAGCGCCCGTGGTTGAAACCGTCCAACGGCAAGCGATCAGTCAAGGCTAGACATGGGGAGAGACCGGTGCTATCACGACATATGAGGCTGAAGGAACGCCTGATAGCAGTTCCACCCCCACCCAAGAGCCTCTCCGCCAAGCAGAGAGACGGGCGACGTCAAGCCACCGACACCACGGCCAATCGACGTCAGCCATGTAGCCGTGACATTGGAACCCTTGGGTCAAACTGCGTACGTATCCCCCCACGTGCTTGACGGCGGCCTGGTGGTTGGTTGAAATGTTACGCCGGGCGGCGACTGCGGAAGCCCTGTTATGAATCTTACCAGATGACCAGGCGGCGGCGGCTCTGATGACAGTCCGCTGTGTTCCATGTTCAAGCGGTCAACGCCGGAGACAAGAGGCCTGCCACTCTGTCCGGCGAGAGCATTTTGAAGTGACACCCACGGATACGGCGCGAAAGGCCCGATAGAATGAGAAAAGGCAGGGAACGCTTTCAAGACGACTAGAGACTATCTCTAGGCGCAGGCCGACTGCAGCCGCGGCCTACCCCTCGGCCTGGCCCGACGATGCTAACAGGAGGAGTCCGAGTCCGAGATACGGGATCCGGGATCTCATCGAAATTTTCGACCTAAAGAGCCTCTAGTCAAGGAGAAGTTCGAGGCCAGCGAGTCTTGGAAGCGAACCGACGAGCTCTTCGCGGATCCTACTTGGGCCAGACATGACCTCCCCTCGACCACCTCTGGCCATCCGCCAGCGCCGTCGTGATATGGCGCTTCTGCTCTTGGAAGCGAGCCCGCGCACCTGATCTTCCCCGTCTTCGGAGACGAGACGAAGTACTGTTTCAAGGCCCAAGTGGAACTTGAAGCCGGCAGAGGGCCCCGAAGCCCGGCAAATTATGGTTCGAGCGACGACTGCGTCGTCCCATGCCGGCCCTCGTCCTCGGTGGATGGAGCTTCGTGCGACAGCGGCCGCCATTCTCATTCTTTCTGTTGAAAAAGCGAGAGCGCATGCCGTCGGCCTTGCCCCAACTCCTCGGAGGGGCCCCGGTCGGACGGCATCGCTCCGACTGAGTCCCACGCAGTGTATGCGTGCGCGCACGTCGCATCTCTGCTGATGCCGATGACCTGCCAGGCGCAGAAATGCCACTTGCCGTCGTGAGGCGAGATGTATTGATGCCCACGCCTTGCACGAACGCGCTCGTGGACGAGCACGCAAGAGGTCCGCGCTTCACGTGCCGCGGCGGCCAGCATTTCCTACGTGCGCCTCTCGCTGCTCTCACCCCAAGGGCGGACTTGCGTGGAAGGGATCAGCCCTCAGTCGTGCGACGATCCCACAAGGGGTGCCGGGGACCTCTCTGGTTGCATCGAGAGAGTAGATGGATGGCTCGACAGATTGAACGCGTGCATATGCATACATACAATATACACGTGTATATACGTACGAGCAGCACCATGTGCGGTTGCCGAGTCTCGAACAAACAAAACTGCTACCGTTCGTTGGCGTGCAGCGCATGCCCCTGCATCCTCCCATCAGCCGAGCAGGACACTTCCGCCCCCTTGTCTGCCAAGCCTGCCTGCGGACGGCATTTTAGGGAGGACCTGAGACCGTTTTATCCGGACACCGTTCTGTTGCCGACCGGGTCGTGATGGGTGCAGATGATTGACGAGTTCACTGGTCACCGAGACTTGCTTGCTGCCCGACTTAGTATGAGGATGGGGGCTGTGACATGGGAGAGGGGCGCGACCTCACGATCTATATTTCACGGCGGCCCCCAAGCGAGCGAGCCGGTCCGTGACCCGCACGCACCTACACCTTGATCAAGTGAGGGTAGGCGAAGACGGGCCGGACGTGAGGAAGGCAATGACGCGACGGCCGTCGACGTCGCCCAGGGCGGCGCAAAGCCTCGCCCGGCCGTCGGGGTCGAAGGCGTGACGAGCCAGGTCGCCGAAGCCGGCGCAGAGGCCGGACAGGATGTCCGTCTGGCCCGGGCTCAGGGGCCCCCCTGCGGCGCAGCGCGACAGGAGGTCTCGCCCGCGGGCCTGCCTGTCTGGTGACGTGGTGCTGCCGCACTGACGCCTGAGGTCGTCGAGGCGGGACGGCAGCGCGGCAGCGGACGCGACGGGTATGACGGACACGACGCCGTCAAGGCTCAGCGTCCTGTCAGGGCCCCGTCAGGCAAAGGGACGCGTGTCGGCGCGCCCTGAACAAGGCGGAGGGCGTACTGCATCTGGAGCGCGCGCAAGGCTGCCGCGTCGCCCGGGCCGGCCACGACGAGGACCACGGCCGTCTTGCCGCCGCCGTCGAGCAGAGGCAGCCGCTCCATCCGGGCCCGGGCCTCGGGCGAGCCGACCTGGGCCGCGCACAGGACAAGGATTCGGAAGAAGGAGGGCGGGCCGCCGTGGCCGCGCTGGATCGGAAAGGCGACGTCGTGCGTCTCGAGCTTCGTCTCTGGGGGCCGCCCAACAGCTTCTTGTCAACGCGACGAAGGGGGGGCACAAGACGGGGGGAGGCCGGTTACCTTTCCAGCTGTGGCTCGTGGACGCGACGAGGCCGGCGACGGTCGGGGCCCAGCCTCGTCTTTTGCGGAGCGACGAGCAGAACATTGGACGACGTGAGGCTATCGTGACTCGTCTCGACGGGGCCGCCTCGGGATGGTGTTCTTGTTCAGGGTCAACCAATGCTGGCAAGGCGTCGCGGCTTTTTCTTTCTTTCTTTCTTTCTTCGCCGTATCGAGAGAGTAGATAGGTAGTAGGTAGTAGTTTGAAGGAATGCTTCTTCTAGCCTCCTCCGCTTTGGTTTTCTGTTTTGCAGTCGAAGTCGCACCTTCTCTCCAAACGAAGTGGCGCCTCGATAAATACGACTGGTAGCCGCCGCCTTCCTTCCCGTTTCTTCGACATTTCCCCTTTTCCTACGGCGTAGCAAAAGATGATGGCCATGATACGATGCTTATGTTCCGGCCCATCCAATATATGAGGATACGTGGATCGTACAGTGTGTGGAGATGATACACAAGTCAAGGCAGAGAGAGTCGCACCCGGCCATGCCACCATGCCCGACCTCGTCCACGGATCCCGGGCAGACGGCGCTTTTTGCGGCGCCAGTCGGTCTCCCTAGTCGCTTTCTTCGGACTCCAGATGCTCGTCGCTTTGTCGGCACAAGCCCGCGAGCCAGCGCTCGCGGCAGGGGTCACGACTCCTGCCGGGCTGGGAGCAAGGGCTGCTTCGTCTTGGGGTCCTTGAGCAAACGCAGCGTCTCTTCCAGCGCCTCGAACCGCTGCCTCTGCCTCTCCTCGGCCTCGGTCAGGTCGGCCTCCCGCTTCTGGAGCTCCTCCAGCCGGTGCGCGAGGTCGTCGATGCGCTCCTTGATGACGTCGGGCTTCTGCGACGACTTCCAGTACTCGTAGATGATGAGTCCGCAGGCGACGCCGAGGATGAAGCCGTCGCCGAGGACGTCGGCGAACAGGTCGACGGCTTTGGCCTCGGGCAGCGGCCGGAACTTGCGCCTCCACACGTTCTGGAAGGGGAAGAAGGAGCGCGAGGAGGACGAGGGCGAGGTCGGCTTTTTGGACTTCTTCTCCTTGGCGGCCTCGTCGCGTTTCGTCTGCTCCTCCGTCTTGACCGTCGGCGCCTCGGCCATCTCCTTGGCCCGCCGCTCGGCCCCGGGGTCGCGCAGGAGGGCGACGGAGAGCCTCATGTTGAGCTGGTGGATCGACTGTCCGTACCGGGCGGCGAAGGCGCGGAAGCGCGGGTGGTCGTGGGCTTGCGCCTTGATGCGGTTCTGTCGCGCCTGTCAGCGGCGGGACCGGGGGAGGCCGGCCGGGTGCCTTACTGCGCCATACTTGGACACGTGCCGCACGAACAACGCCGCGAGCTTGAAGAGCGGCAGAGGCACCATGGCGGCCGGGAGCGCCTTGTGACGGGGCCCTCCTCCGATGTCGCGAGTCGCGCCTTTCTGGACGAGTAACGCTGCTGGGCGGCCGGGCGGACCGTGAGACAGAGACGGGGGGGCTGGCCGGTTCGCGAGGTTCCCAGGCTAATGAAGCATCGACCTTGAAGGCTCCCGGGCCATAACGACGGCTCCTGGCCGCGCTTCACGAGAGTCCGGACGAGTCTGACTGGTTATTGAGGAGCGCCAGTTGCGCTCTGAATCTCTAACGAGGTTGCGGCGATTGCTTAGCTAAGGCTCACAGTGAGCAGAAGGCTGCGCAGCCACCATGGGTGTCGTCGAGCTCCAACTTCCAAGCATGCCCTCCGACTCCCCCCTCTTTGTCCATGGCATTTCCGTCTCCAAAGATATGGGCCCGCTGACTCGGATCGATCAGGACACACTTACCCATGCAGCGCAATTTCTGCATGTCGCTTCGAATCAGAGGCTCGAGTGCTCAGGTGCACGATGCATCCCCAGAGCCTGCTCCCTGTGGCGCCCCGGTGGAGCGGCCTAGAGCGCTGTGCGCCTCCGTGCTTTTGCTGCTTCTTCACTGCATGCTGCTGTGAGGTAGCCTCGAGGTATCGCCGGGGATTGGCACTGGTAAGCGAGATACATGACGGCGGCCATGAGATACTACTTCCCTGGGCGTGCTTCAAGCGACGGGCAATGTATCAGGGCTAGCGCCGACTGTACCTACTCCCCGGTACCCCCGGCCTGGCACGCGCTGGTTGCGCCGGCAACCAGATCCTCCCGCATGTCAAATGTACTTGCCTTGAACGGCAGAAAGTACACAAACCATCCGACGAGGATTCCTCGCTATCGTGGCCTGGCCTCCACCATCAACGCCCACCACCACCGCCAACCACCATCGTCGTCCGGCACTCGACGTCTGCCTCTGCCTTTTGCTCCTTCACCAGCATTGACAGGCCGAGCAGGCCGTCTCTCCCACCCGAGCAGCGCTTGCTTGATGCCTCCTTCTCTCGTGCATGCCTGATCGCTTTGGCAACTGCTCGCGTCGCGTCCGGCCTCGACTCTCGGCGGATGTCATTGCGGCTAAACAGGTGAGGGAGCTCCTCTTGTGCCCTCGTACCGAGCTCTGGCGGCGCTCCTTGGGGTGTCAGAGAGCATCGATTTCAACTACCCATGGAACGCTGCCGTCTCGCCGGCCATCTTGCTGACATCCCCCCTCTGTCCCCCCACCAAGGCTCCTTTATTTGGCCCTCCCGACGATCATTGACGGTCGTTTTCAGACGCATACACGCATCAGCAGACTTACTTCGATACGCTGCCTTGTG
This sequence comes from Cordyceps sp. RAO-2017, assembly GCA_002591385.1. Taxonomy (NCBI): domain Eukaryota; kingdom Fungi; phylum Ascomycota; class Sordariomycetes; order Hypocreales; family Cordycipitaceae; genus Cordyceps; species Cordyceps sp. RAO-2017. The sequence continues at coordinate 13,763 of NJEV01000066.1, forward strand.
ATCAGCCATGGCTCATAGGTTGGCCGCTGCCCGTGGCGGCATCGACATGGATGCTTTGTCCCCTAGGGATGCAAATGCCCAGCGAGCCCCCCGACCGGCCGAGATCAAGACCAAGACGGCGGCGCAGCTGAGAGCGGCGAAGGATAAGGAGCATCCTCCGGCGCCCCCCGCGCAAGTCGCCGAGCCCCGGAGCTCCGATCGGCCAGATGGTGCCGTATATCAGGTCGGCAAGCTGCTGGGCAAGGGGGGCTTTGCCATCTGCTACAGCGCCCATCTACTCCCGACGAAGCAGAGGTTCGCCCTGAAGATCGTCAAGAGCCGCATGCCGCCCAAGATGGAGCAGAAGGTGAGCTGCCGCCCGCCGTCTTCTCTCGCCCCCGCAACGAGGCCGGCTAACACGGGCGGTCCAGTTCCAGACAGAGCTGCAGATACACTCCAAGATGCGGCACAAAAACGTTGTCCAGTTCTTCAGGGCCTTCTCCTTCGAGAGCTGCACCTTTCTCGTCCTCGAGCTCTGCAACAACGGCTCGCTGATGGACATGGTGAAGCGACGGAAAGGCCTGACGGAGCCCGAGGTTCGCTTCTACTCGATCCAGATTGCCGGCGCCATCAAGTATATGCACGGCAAGGGCATCATCCACCGCGACCTTAAGATGGGCAACATCTTCCTCGACGCTCAGATGAACGCAAAGATCGGCGACTTTGGGCTCGCCGCCTTGCTGGTCACTGGTAGGGACATGCAGACGATCCGGCGCACGACGCTGTGCGGCACCCCGAACTACATCGCCCCGGAGATCCTGGAGAAGGGCAAGAAGGGCCACGACCACATGGTGGACATTTGGAGCCTGGGCATCATCATGTGAGTCTGTTGCTCCAGCCGTCCGACCCGAGTCGTCCGTCGACGCCACGCCGGCGCCGGCCTGCTAACCCTCGGCAGGTTTGCCATGGTGACGTCCAAGCCGCCCTTTCAGTCCTCGACGACGGACGAGATCTACCGCCGCGCCCGCGAACGAGACTACGAATGGCCGACGGCCGACGCTTCGCAAAAGTACATCAGCCAGGAGGCCAAGGACCTGGTCGCGACGATGCTCGAGGACGCAGACAGGCGTCCGGACCCGGAACTCATCGTCCAGCACGCCTTCTTCCAGTCGGGCTACATGCCGACCCAGGCCGACATGAGCCCTCGCTTGCGCGAGCTGCCCCCGGAGCGCCAGGAGTTCTACGGCTCGCGCATGAGCCCCTCGCTGCAGGCGCAGTCGCACCGAAACCTGAAGCAGATGTGCCAGGAGTGCGGCGTGGGGCCCCTGAGCCAGGAGAACTTCATCCCGACGCCGATCTGGAAAGAGATGGCGGCCGAGGAGAAGGCAGGGCTGACGCCGGCCATACCGCTGGCCGAGAACTTGGTCTACCGGCCCTTCGAGGCCTTCCTCAAGGACCAGAAGCAGCAGCTCCGCACCAAGTACGCCTCTTCCATCGTCTCGCATCCAGCGCCGCCGGCCGCCTCGGCAGAGGATCCGCTGGCAGCCGCACCCAAGGCACCCGTCGGCCTGCTGCGACAGCCGCCACAGAGCTTTGCCGCCCAGCAGCGAGCGCAGAACCGGCCGTCGGCGGCCCCGTCCAAGGCGAAGCCGCAGCCTCGGCCCTTGACGGAGCCCGCCGCGCCCCCGCCTCCCGCCGCGCAGCCGATGCGGGCGCGGTCCCGGCCGGAGGCCCACCCCGAGCCGGCCGTCAAGGAGGCAGCGCCGGAGCGTACGCGAACCATGAAGAGCATGCGCAGCTCGGTGCGCCCCGTCCTGCCAACGACGAGGTCAGCCCCCAGCTTGCAGGTCGCCGAGCGGGCGGCGGCGATTTCTTCGGAGCCGCCGGCACCCCTCAAGAGACACAGCTCGGACTCGATGCAGCCGGCGACGCTCTTCGGCCCGGAGGAGAGGCCCGTGGACATCGCGGGAAGCAAGCCCGACGTGATCCTGGAGCGCCTGAGGCGTCTGCAGACGGAACTCGAACGGGCGCTCAACTCGCGCACCATGGCCATCATTTCTTCCAAGACGGTGACGCCGCCGCACCCGCACATCGTGGTCAAATGGGTCGACTACACGAACAAGTTCGGGCTCGGCTACATCCTCAACGACGGCAGCGTGGGCTGCATCCTGCGCGACGTGCCGACCACCGAGGGCAGCAGGTCGGTCGTGCTCCCCCCCGCCGGCGTCTTCATCCGCGGCGCCGAGAGGCACATCCTCCGGCGCCAGGACGAGTCGTACGACGACAGGAGCCAGCCGATCCCCATGACGGAACCGATCAGGTTCTTCGAGAACAACGGCGAGAGCGGGCTGTCGGAGGTGTCGGTCTCGCCCGAGCAGTTCCGGGTGGCCGTCGCCCCGGACGGCACGGCGGGCAAGATGAATCCCGGGAGGGACATCTTCCAGCACCGGAAGCGGGAGAGGATCATCCTGTGGAAGAAGTTCGCCAACTACATGATTGCCTACGGCAGAGACGAAGCCGTCCCGGTCGAGGAGACGGAGGCGGCGGGCGTCTTGTCCCCGGGCGGCAAGGGCGCGATGGCGGAGCTGGTGACGTTCTACCAGCGCTTCGGGGACGTCGGATGCTGGGTCTTTTGCGACGGCCACCTCCAGGTAGGTCTCCATCCCCCACCCCGGGCGCGGAGGAGGAGGGAGGCGGAGGAAGCGACACTGACGGCCGGCCGGCTTGGCACAGTTCAACTTCCCCGACCACACCAAGATCGTGCTGGACGCGACGGGCACCTGGTGCCACTTCTGGCACCTGCCGCAGGAGGCGGCGCAGCTGCTGGCGGCGACGGGCACCATCGGGGCGGCGGCGCTGGACGAGCGGGCGACGCTGTCGTACCCGCTGCAGACGCTGCTCAACTTCCAGGCCAAGCCGTCGGCGTCGCGGTCGGCGCGGGCGTCGACGTCGCGGCGGCGGCCCGAGATCGAGCCGGCACTGCAGGGCATCCCGGCCGCCAACGACTTCCGGCGCAAGGTCGACTTCATCAAGAACGTGGTCAAGGAGTGGGTGGCCAACGGCGGGCTGGGCAACAGCGCCATGGGCCGCGACACGCGCCTGCGCTGGACGGGCTTCCGCGAGACGGGGGCCGGGGCCGGGGCCGGGGCCGGGGCGGCGCCGGCGCCGCAGAAGCACGTGTGGGTCACCATCGGCGCCCGCTGGGGGGACAGCCGGCTGTCGGCGTACGTGGACCCGCGCCGGCCGTGGGAGCTGCTGGGCGACGACGTCGTCGGCGGCTCGGGGAGCTGAAGAGGCGAGCCGGCGCGTCCTCTCTCCCCTTCTCCCTCACTTCCTTTCTCTTCTCCCTCTCTCCCTCTCCGTGTCCCCCCCCTTCTCTGTCTCAGCCTGTTCATCATTCTCCTTGCCGGACGGATGGCGGGCCGGCCGGCGTCTGCGGCATGTGTATAGCCTACCTTCATCGTCAGCCATCGCGCAAAACCAAGAGCCGTCGAGTTCGTGCGCAGCGACGCGGGGGACGTCTCCTCCACCCCCCGTTTTTTCTTTCTCTCCTCCCCCTTCCTCCCCCTCCTGCGGCCTTGTCGGACCGCCGTCTTTTTCTTCTCTCTCTTCGTCTCCCGCCCGGTAGTAATGACAACGGATACGATTTGCGGCGCGCTAGCTACCTTGCCCTCGGTGCGTGTCGTGTGGATGACGGGGCATTGCGGTCGTCACGCTGGGAGCAGGGAACTATGGTGGGAGGAACGTGTCAAGTACGCTAACCGTGATGATGATGATGATGATGGTGGTGATAAATGTCCGCCCAAACCCCCCAAAAAGACATCTTGTCCCGGTCCCGCCTCGGCCGCAGAAGCTATGTTGTTTCCAATAGTGACGACACGAAGGAAGTATATACAAGACTGCACTGTCGCGAGCCGAGGCCGGGCAATTAGCCTCCTTCGCCGCTCCGTTGAAGCCGCCGCCGCTGCGGAGAGGGGGTGTATGTATGTACTCTTGCTCCCCCTCGCCCCGCGGCGCCCTTGGCGTGAGAAAATAAAGGAGCAAAAGGGGAAAAAATATCAAATGTCCGCTGGATACTCCTCGTTGTGGAAATGGCCGGGCGGCATGGCCCAGCCGCTGCCGCCACCGCTGCTGCTGCCGCCGACGACGTTGTCTCGCGACCCGCCCCAGTAGGCCGTCTTGGACCGCTTCTCGCGCTCGAACTCGGCCCAGCGCTTCATGGTGATCTTGCTGCTGTCGAACTCGCCCTGCGTCTCGTGCCCGCCCTTCTTGGACTTCTCCCCCGCCGTCTTACGTGTGTCGCCCCACGAGAAGTCGTCAAACTTCCAGAAGGCGTACGTCGGGAGGACAAAGTTCCAGATGGGTAGCGACAGCAGGTAGATTAGCATCCAGATCACGTACGACCACGAGTGCGCCGTCACGATGATGAGCACGCCGGGCAGGCCGAGGATCAGCGCCAGCAGCACGAGCGGGATGATCTGCGGCGGCGAGTGGACGATGGAGGTGATGACTGCGGAGGGAAAGAAAAAAAAAAGGGTCAGCAACTGAGCGCGGACACCGAACCAGCATCGCCGCGACGGCGGCGGCGGCAGCACTTACCGACGTAAAAGGTGAAGGCGATGGCGGCCGGCAGCACCAGGGTGCCGACGAGCTCGACGAAGATGATGAACTGCATGCTGAAGCAAAAGGTGCCGCACAGGTCGCGGACGAGGACGAGCTCCATCAGGTTGTGGATGGTCGAGTTGATCCAGCGGCGCCGCTGCGACAGCAGCACCATGAACTTGTCGGGCACCGTCGTCTTGCAGACGGCCTGCGGCACGAAGACCTGCTTGCGCTTGGGGAAGGTCCGTAGCATCAGCGTCGTCAGGAAGCGGTCCTCGCCCAGCAGGTACAGGTTCTTCTCGTGCAGCGTCTCGACCACGTTCTCCGAGTAGTGCTCGACGATGTCGGGGTTCGCGAGGATGGGGACCCAGTAGTTCTGCCCGCCCTTGGGTGCCTTGATGCGGTACATGCAGAAGCAGCCGGGCAGGCAGGTGACGCCGCCGAAGACGGACTCGAACGACTTGGCCAGGTGGTGCGAGACGAAGTACTCGAAGACCTGGATGGCCGTCACCCAGCTGTCGCGCTTGTTGGCGATCTTGGTCTCGCCGCACAGGCCCATGATCTCGGGGTCCTTGACCATGGCGGACACCATGTGCGTCAGGCTGTCGGGGAAGACCTTGGTGTCGGCGTCGACCATGAGCACTATCTCGTAGTAGTCGGGCGAGATCCCGGTCACCTTCCACAGCCCGTTGAACATCTCGTACTCGAGCTCCGTCATCCGCTCGTCGAACATGACCTTCTGCAGGAAGGACATGAGGATGATCTGGCTGTCCCGCTTGCCGCGGTTGCCCGGCTTGCCCTTGCCCGCCTCGTCGGGCGTGCCGCACTTGACGATGACCATCATGGGCACGCGCTGCTGGCGGTCGACGGGTATCTGCGACCGGGCGCCGTAGTCGTAGAAGCCGCAGTAGACCTTGGCCATGTTGTGCCGCTTGGACCCGCTGGCGACGGCCACGTACGAGAAGGGCTGGACCAGGTCGGGCGGCGTCGAGTGGTCCTTGAGCATGGCCAGGCAGACGTCGGGCGTCGAGACGGCCTCGCCCTTGCCCTTGATGATGCCGTCGCAGACGACGACGATGGCCTTGTGGCTGTTGGGGTAGTCGGTCGTGGCGATGGAGTCGAGCGTCGTCCGGATGCCCTCCTCGCCCTCCGAATAGGCCGTGACCAGGCACATGGTGTGCGCCAGCGGGAAGCCGAAGGGCATCCAGTCCGAGGGCGGCTGCGGCACGACGGCGTCGTGGATGAAGCCCGCCGGGCCGGGGCCCTCGGGAACGCTGGAGCTGCCGTACGTGTCGGAGCGGAGGAAGCTCGCGCGGCTGTCGTTGACCTGCCGGTAGATGGAGTTGGGGTTCAGCAGCGAGCTCGAGGCCCCCTGGCTGGTCATGGTCGTGGGCCCGCGGCGCTGGCCGGCGCCGCGCTCCGGGCCGTAGACGGTCGAGAAGCGCGACGTCGTCGGGAGGAAGGACGAGCCCCTCTTGCTGGCCCGGTCGGAGCCGACGACGGTGCTGCCGACGTCGCCGGGGAGCCTGGCGGGGGCGCGGTAGATGTCCTCGGTCCAGTCCTCGATCTGCCGGTTGCGCTTCCGGCGGTCCGAGCTCTGGGACGTCTTGGAGGCGGCGTAGTGCCGGCTGATGAACCACTGGAAGACGAGGGCGAGGACGAAGCGCGACAGGACGACTGACAGGATGAGGATGAGGGCGCAGTAGAGGACGACCTTGGAGGCGATGCAGCCGACCGTTTCGGTGTCGATGGAGCCGACCTTGATGATCTCCTCGAAGCACTGGGCGTAGCGCTTGTCGTCCGACGACTGGAACAGCCGGGTGACGTCGCGGCCGCGGATGGCCCTGTTGACGGCGCTCCTGGGGTCGCGCAGCTCCTTGAAGCGGTCGGGGATGGACACCTGGCCCTCGTCGAACCAGTTGAGCAGGTTCAGGTCGAGGACGCTGCCGGAGTAGACGATCAGGTTGCGCGAGCTGTTCTTGATGTCGTCCCAGGTGAAGTAGACGTCGGCGGCGCCCGTCAGCTCGCGGTAGAAGGCGTTGCGGGCGTTCTGCGTGGTGTGGCAGGCGTAGCCGCGGTAGTAGGGCGTCGTGAGGTTCGGCTGCGTCGAGCCGTCCTGGTTGAAGGTCGTGCAGGGGAAGTACCAGGCCAGCTCGCCGTCCGGGTTGGTGGGCACGTCGGAGGCCGGGGCCAGGTTGATGAGGCCCTTGCAGTGACCGTTGACGTTCTGGAAGAGGAAGCTGCCGTCCTGGCCGCCGTGCTTTTCCGGAAGGTCGAAGAGGACGTTGGCGCCGGTGCCGTCCTGCCGGAGGGGGATGCCCTGGGCCGGGGGGTGGTGGGAGCTGGCGAGGTCGTAGGCGACGCCGTGGAAGATCATGAAGCCGCCGCTCACCTGGTTGATGCGGAGGCGCAGGGGCGGGGCGCTGCAGACGGTGGCGGTGAAGCCGAAGGTGAGGAAGCCGACAATGGCCATGATGAAGAGGATGATGCTGATGAGGCCCATCTTTTCCCTCCAGGCGCGGCGCTGGGCCTTGGTGGTGAAGCCGCAGCAGCTGAGGATGAAGTCGGGGCACCAGAAGGTGACGATGGCGCAGTAGACGTTCCAGAAGCTCGGGGGCCTCAGCTGGTCCTCGGCGCCCTTCTTGCTCTTGCGCGAGGCCTTGCGCGCGCCCTTGGTCTGCTTGGTGATCTTGGCCGACTTGCCGCGGGAGGAGCGGCCCTTGGCCCGGGCATCGCCCTTCTTCTCCTGATCGCCGCTCACCTTGCGGCCGGCGGGCGCGCGGGGGGGCGAGTCGGAGATGCTCCCGTTGGGCTGGGAGCCACCCGATCGCTCAGTGGAGCCGTCGAAGTTCTCGAGAATGGGGTCGTTGCCGGTGGAGGAGGGCAGGACGTCCATGTTGGCGGCATGCTTGTGGTAGTGGTAGTTCCGATGGTCCTTTCCGATCCGGTTCCTCTCGGGCCTGATCAGGCTCCGCTTGCGCGTGAAGGGCTGATCGGAGGAGCCTTGGCGGGCATGTCCCTGGGGGTTAGTGGGCGACAGCGGCGCAGTCTCTAGATTGGCATTAGGGTTGGTTAGGGATCCGGCGAAGGAAGAGGCGGTGTTCGCACGTTCTTGTTGACCGGCCGCGGGCCGGGATATGCTCCGGTAGCCGGCTGCCTCGACGTCGGCGGGGCGCGATCGACGCGACGGGGAGTGTCGGTAGGTGCTGCGCTCTTGGTACGGAGGACTGCCGCCGGGCCTCTCTGGTAGAGACATGGTGGTCCTGCGCGTCGAGCATCAGCCGCTGTCGGTGAGGTGGACGGGCGATGGGGCTCTCTCGAGCGAGCTGTCGGCGGAGGGGAAGCGGAGGGGGGAGGGTAACGGGAAGAGCAGCAGCAGCCCGGGCTTTCGGGAGCCGGATATTTGGGCAAGGACGGGACGGGGCCAGGGCGAGATGTCACCAACTCAGACGGCTGCCCTTGGGCGATCCAAGGGCGACGAGAGGACGGAGCGAGGGGGCGCCAAAACAGGTCGTCGGGAAGGGGAAAAAAAGGGCGGAAGTCGGATGGGCAACTCACAATTAGAGATGTGGCCTGTGCCGCACGGCCGCCGCCAGGCTCGGGCAAGGCGAGTGCCTGACTACCTAGGCAGGGGAAGAAAAATAGTGTCCGTCTCTCAGGGGACGACGGGCCTCAGAAGAGGGTCCCGAACGAGGCACGAGACGGAGCCCGGGTGGAGAAGCGCCTCTGGGGCCGGACCTCGAGTCGTCGTCGTCGTCGTCGTGTGTTACAGCCTCGGTCAGGATGGCATGGAGAGGCGGCGCTGGGCGCTGGCGGACCGGGCGAGAGAGAGAGAGATAGAGGCAGAGCTGGCGGCTGTCGACGAGAAGGGCAGAGCGGGCGGTTACCGAGGAGAGACAGCGACGGCGCAGAGCGAGAGACAGGCCGGGCGGCGGGCGGGCGAACGAACGGTGGGCGCGCCGGGGTCTGGGACGGTCGAAAGATGATGAGTCGGGGGCATCGGTGTGGAGAGCAAACAATGCAGCTATTCTCTGCTCCTCTCCGTCGTCCGGCGCCGCGCCAGAACCCCGGCAAGGCAGAGCAGGCCGCTCAAAAAAAAAAAGGCAAAGAAGGGAGGAGCCGTGTTTCTCGTTTCGAATGACGGCAGATCAGCGAAATAACGAGAGACGGCCACGGACGACGATGGCGTTGTCCCCCCTTTGGACCCGGCGGTTGGGATTTTTCTTGGTGATATTTACGAGGGAGAGTCATGAGCATCTCAGCCTGGTTTCGAGTTGGTCAGCAGGGGAGGGGGAGAGGCACAGTGCGTTGGCACCGCTCCTGCCCAGACAGAAATGCCGCACGAGACGGGCAAGAGTGGCTGGAGGAGGCACAGCGTGCTTTCTCGCCGTCCGACTGTACGTACAGCGGTGGTGGCCTGTCAGCCAAGGGAGCTGCAAGTCGCGAGACCCAGCTTCCTGAGCAGCCTAGGTTCTTTTCAAGTACCTCTGAGGCGATGCGTCCTGCCCTGAGACAAGGTCACGAGCAGCAGCGGAGCGGGTGCAGTCCGTGCGGTCACGCGATACGTGCGTGTACAAGCCAAGACCGCCAAGGCCGCCAGGCGTTGCGGGCAAGCTACTTCCGGATACCTGCGCACTACCTGCCGGCTCCCAGCGGTCAGGTACCGCTACGCAGCGGCCGAGGGAGGCCCCCGTCAGGCAGGGGGCGGCCCCTGTTGTCCCGCCGACGGGAGCGCTGGGCCTAGCGCTGGGCCTAGCGCTGGGCCTATCGCTGGGCGTAGCGGCTATTGCTAGTGCTGTATCTCGTCGCGTGGGGTAGAGTAGACCTCTGTCTGGCGGTTGGCCTGTGCCACGCCGGCCACACCTGGAGCGGTTGGCCGGGCCCGAGGAGGACGGACGGGCGCCAACGCTGCGCTCTCCTCTCCCGACCAAGAGCCGTATGTCTTGTCTGTACGCAATACACATGCCGTTTACGTGCCTCCTCCTCGCCTCGTGCCCTTTCGGCCTCTTGTCCGCCAAGTCGCTCCGACCGTCGCGGCGGGGATGGAGACGACGGGCCTTGTCCGGGATCGACGCCCGCCCTCCCTCCGGAGAGGCGGATCGGCCGGCGCGGCTCCGGGGTATCGAAGGGTGATCGAAACTCTATTGCGCCGCCCGTCTCGTCCTCGCCCATCGTTGCCCTCCTCCGCCCCTCCTCCGCCGCCTGTCCCTGGCCAACCAAGAGGCTGGGCGCGCCGCTCGCCTCTTTATACACGCCGGCTTCTGTTATAGCTTATGCCCATCATTATATCGACGCATGTACAGTGCATGCACGTGCATCCTAGAAGCCCTCCCTTTCCACTTCGAACTCCCCCCCGCCCCCCCCCCGAAAAAAAGAAAGAGAGAAAGACGGAGATAGAAAGAGAGGATCCAACGCCCCCTTGCCGGCGCGGTCCGAGAGCTTGCTTCTTGTCTCCTATTTCTCGCCTCGCCTGCTCCGCCTGCCTCGCCGCTTCGCATCCCAGCACCGCTTCGTCCGCGCGCAAAATGGCAATCACCTAGGTAATTAGCCCACGTCTAGAGCGGGGCTATAATATCTTTTGTTCTTTTAAAGCCGGCTCGGCTTTTATTTGCCCCGCCGTGGTGTGGGAAGAGACAGGGGTCTAGCTGTCTGATCTCCAGCCCGGCCTCCTCCTCCTCAACCTTCCCTCCTCAAGCGAGATTTGGGCCGCCATCCATCAAGTCATCGTCACCTTTGCTTGTCAAACGGCCGACTCAACAGAGTCCTTTTGCGGCCGCAGAGCGCCTGCGAAGAACGAGCCACTCTGGAACTCGGTCTCGCATGCGGAATCTGCCATGAAAAAAAAAGCCCTGCCGCACCTTTGTCTGTCGTCGACACGTGCGCTGCAGACGGCCACCGGCAGCGGAGCTGCAAAACATGTTTCTGTTTCGGCTCCATTGGCCTTGTCCCCCGAGCCCTCCTGGCCCGACGAGGCGGCGTGCTCTCCACCCATCGGCCCCTGTGCGTTCGAGATGCTCACCAGCTTCCCTCCCTCCGGCTGCTTGCTCGTCGAAAACGTTGTTGGATGAACATGCAACCTACAGACATACATACAGACAGACGGGCATGCATCACACTTACGTGGAATACTGCCCCTGGCCTTGGCAGCCTACCCACCTCCCTACTCTACAGTCTGTGTTGCAATTTCTCAAGCGAATCCCAATGCGGTGCACCAGTGACTACTAGGTGACAGGCCCAGCAGGCCATCCCCCCTGGCCCGAGCCACATCATTCAACCCCCCTGCGGCGCTCTCTCGCCCGGCCCTGTCCAGTCGCCATGCCGCAAGCCGAGCCCGGATCACCTCGGCAGCGCCAGCGGGCCGCCTCGCCTCGCCTAGCCTCGCCTCTAGCCTCGGTGAAGCTGTCGTCGCCACCGGTCGCACGGGAGACAGGCGGCGAGTCAGGGGCAGCAACGCTTGGGCGCTCGGCACATGGACAGACATGGAAAAACACCAGCAGCAGCAGGCCGCTCCGGCGCTGGCTTCCCCTCAAGGCCTCCGCGCCCAGTCTGCCCGGCAGTCCTCGCCGTGCCGTGCTCAAGAGCACATCCGCCTTACCGAGGAAGCATTGGACACATTGACCCGTTGTAGCCTGAGCGGATGCCGCAAGACTCAGCGTAACAGGGGATAGCAAACATGAACTCCACCGAGCGCGTGCCAGCAAGTCTGCCTTGTGCGCACGAATGCAGTAGTACGAGAGGGAGACAAGGGCTGGGCTTCGCCCCAAGGCGTCGTGCCGCTCGCGACACCGATAGACCTGCGCCGCGATACCACCGCCGCTGCACGCCTCGTTCTGTTGCGCCTGGGCTGTTGCGTTGTGGTACTGTGTCGATAGAATGCGCGATAGCTGATGACAAGCTCCAGGGCCGCTCCGTAGCCGCCCGGAATGCTTAAAAAACCACTCGATGTCGCTTCCACGTGGCTTGTCGCCCAACACGGCGTCCTGGCCAGCTCAGCCAGTCTTTGCGTGCTTCGACCCGCAGTCATTTGGATTTGGAAATTCGTGCCTACAGTACACGCCAAAGCAGGGGGGGCCGTCGTTCCTCATTAGGCCTTGTTGCGTCTTCCCTTGGTGGCACCCGAGGCCGTGACGTGTGTGCAGGCTGGGCCAAGGCGTGCTCCCTCTCAACCTTGATTCGGACGGTGCAGATCCCGACGATGCTTTTTCCTGTGCCACGTCGCCGCCATTCTCGAGCTCTTGTGTCAGCCTCGCCCGGCCCAGTTCAAGCATGAAGGGAGGAAGAGGGGAGGCGGATATGTCCACGCAAGCTCTGAATGGGAGAGAGCGGCCTGCGCTGCACCCAGACCAACCGGCGGGCTTCGGATGGTTGGGAGCTCATCTCGTCAGCTAATGAGCTCCCGCGCGGACGTGTCCAAAGTGCCGAGGCAGCTTGATTCGGATGATGAGTGCGCCTCGATGGGGAGGCATGTCCGCCCAACCACCATGCAGACGGCTCACCCAACCAAATTGAGGCCGGGTCCACGCGAGCAACGTCAACAAGCGCAAGCTGAGCCCCTTGCTTGCTCAGCTTGCCACGCATACCACGACCGCTGAGGGCGGCGGCCGGCCAGGAATGGGCGTCTCATGTCATCGGGAGAGCGATCGATCAGAGAAGGCTCGGGTTCACTGTTGGGGCTCCGGATGGAATTTCTTCAACGCTAGGCGGCCGGCCTGCCCTCGCCAAAGCCCTCCCGCCCCCCTCCCCTGCCTCTCTGCCTCTCCTTCAGTTGTCGACCATGACGTCGGGCTCGGATCCCGATGTCCCGAGTGAGACACGAGAGGGCGGGTCTGTCGCAGGAGAGCATGCGGAGGAGGGAGGTCCAACGACGGCGTATCCTCGCTGGCGGACCGGCGCGCTTGGGCGTTACTGCGAAGCCCTGCTGCCGGTGGGCGCTGTCTCAGCAGGCCTATGCGGGCGGGCGGGCGGGCGGGCGATGGCATCTCCAGAGGGTGGTGGTGGTGGTGGGCCGAGATGGAAGAAGCCCCTTCAGCCGCAAAGGCGGCGGCAATGACCCGCAGGCACCGTCGCCCACCGGCCAGCGGCCCCTGGCCTGTCAAAGACTCGAGATCCGCGGTCGAGAGGATGGCCTATTCGTCCAGAGGGCGACAAAGAGAAATGGTTCGTCGGCCTGGCCGCCTTGCAGCTGCATGACTGCCCCTGCACGAGGCTAGGAGAGGAAGGCCATGACATCCCTTCGAAAGTCCGGCCGTTTGTTAGTGTAGTAGTACACAGCACACACCTGCTTGGTACTTGCCGTTGGAAATAATCACCTATCAAACTGATCAATAGACCATGTACATATTACCTGGTGATCTGGGATAGGGAGACGCGAGGGAGGATTCTTTCTGACTGCTCCCTGTTTGGGCAAGGAATCAGGTCGTGGCATCTCCAAGATTGGCTTCCACGACCCCACAGCTGGGGCTTAGCATGGACGAAGACAGATAGTACTGCATTGTGCAGACAATACAATGCAGCAGCTAGGAAGTCGTTGCAGGAGCATTGTTCCGTATCCGTCGACCGAACGCGAGCGCGTATGTTTATTGCGAGAGCCCGAGCTTGAAGCGGAAGTCCTCGGTCATCCACCATGGCCGGGCGAGCCGAGCGTCGGCAGAGAGGGAGTGCCGTGGCACGAGGCCGGATGGGTCGTCCGAGGCGAGCGAGCGAGCACGGCCGCTTGGCTCGTATTGAAGCAGCGAGTGCAACGTCGAATCGACGATATCGGCGGACGGTCCGTCTACCGTCTGCCCAGGCCCAGGGGTTGACGCCATCGCCATGCCATCGCCATCGCCATCGTTCTCCACAGTGTTGGAAGAGCGAGCCGCGGTACCTCGGGGGCGGTAGCGGGCATCGGCAGGCGTGCGTGCGTGCTTGGCTCTAGCCATAACAGCTGCGGGTGTAGCATGAGGGCTGACGGGCGGCATGGCCGTCGCGCATACATGCGATTGTGGCTTATGCGCAATCGACTCGGGAAAAGACGCCGGCCGGCTTGTCCCAAGGGCCCAAGGCAGAAGGGCTGCATGATTAGCCCCCGTCTGACAGGCCGCCTTTCGCCTGCGCATCTGAGGAGACGCGCCCTCTTACCGACCTGCCCAGGCCGAGGCGACGGGCGTATGGCGGCGCGGGCGGATGTTCGTAGGGGCGGTAGAGCATGCAGACACTGAGCGAGCGGCAGAGTTTTGCATCGCCAATGAAGTCGGCCTCCTGAGAGACCCGGGAATCCAGGCACTGTACGATTCTCCGTGGGTGGGAGGTACCCACCTAACCCAGGGCGGTGTATTTTGTAGAGGCACGGTGCTAGTACCGAGGGGAACAGGGCACAGTACTGCTAGTACGGAAACGAGCAAGGCCCTCACTGTACGACCGTTATCCGCGTGGCCTCGTCTACTTGCCTCGTTTTCCCCTCTGCCCCCTTTCTCGCCTGCAGCTGGAAGAGGCGGGTTCCGTCGCCCTCTCGCTTCTCGACTCCGTCGCGCCCGTCTTCTTTCCTTTTGCACGTCGCCGCTAGGCCTTCCTTTCACTCGGTAAGCCGCGCGCTGCGCAGAAGGCCGAGACAGGGCGGATAGCCAAGACATGCGTGCGTGTGTCGGTGCGGTGCAGTCGGTATGGCAGGGCGTGTCTAAGCTGGGCGTTCTAGCCTCTGCTTAGCCTCTCTGCCTCGGCCCAAGCGGACTGGACCGATGGCGGCGGCGGCATCTCCATGACGGGCGGCCGAGACGGAGAAGCGGGCTGGCCGGATCTCCAGTGCAGCGGCCTGGAGATTCAAGATTCGCGACGGTGACGAATTCCCGGCCTTGCATGGAACACCGTACGGACACGAGACGGATCCCCGGCATGGAGAGCGGATGGCGAATCATCGAGGCCTGTCGACTTCTTCACCTCCCACCACCAGCCGCATCGGAGTAGGGGACAAGTCGCGAGAAGGCACAGACAGGGACGATACATTAGCCAGACATGCACGAATCATTGGCCGCTGGGCGCTGCATGTCTTGATCCACGGACACGTCCATGGGTGCAAGAGGAGCGGAAGTAGATATAAAGTAGACGCGTACATGCAGCACGTCTGCTGGGTACGGAGCCATGACAGCAGACTCATGCACCCTACGGCCCGCAAACGCGACTGTTTGGCGCCTGCGAAACACCATTGTCTGCTTGCCTCCCATGCAGAGCGGCAGAGCGGCAGAGCGGTGCGCTCGCCGACGGTAGACGTACGTACGTATGTTTGTATGTATCGTCAGAGTGTCGGCCGAGTCTTGAGTCGTTAGTCTGCCTCACGACCTGAAGCCGCGACGGCCACGATACTTGATAGGTACATGAATAGGGGTGCTTTAGTGCTGTGGGTGCACAACTCCATGCAGATGACGATCTAACTCTAAGCCTGCCCGTACGAGCAGCACAACTGACGTCGGCATATCTCGCGCACGAGCTGACTACCAGCTGGGCAAAGTTAGATGACATAAGTCTGAGGCCACTAAGGCAAGCACGCTACGGTGGGCGGAGAGGCTCGGAAAAGGGTGTGTGAGAAAGTCCGAGATGTACCTCCTGAAGTTCCTTTCGCATCGCGGCCTCTTCAGGGCAATCGTTTGCCGAGGCGAGGGCTAGGGATGCTAAGTCAAGGACCGAGGCTATTGCCATCCCATACTCGTCGAGTCGTCACTACGGACGACTGCTTTGGGCGACCGGCCCTGGAAAAGGAGCAGGACACGGACGCAGCTTCAGGTACGCGCGCGCCGGCCTGAGCTAAGTCCGAATAGCGTGCCTCTCCCTGGCGCCGAGGAGGATCGCGTTGTTGCACGGACGCAGGCGAAAGCAGTGCCTGGCCCGACCGACCAACGTCTACTCGGCCGCTTGAGCCCGTAAATGTACCTCCCATGTATGTAAGAGCAGCCCGTGCCTACATGATGCTTCCCCTCGGGCGACGGCTGAGTGGTGAGCGAGGCCACCGGTGTCGCCGCTGTCACAACTGACCGAATGTGCCCGTGGTCTGCTGGCAGTTGGCTAGCATCTCGAAGGGGAAGAGCCCAAGGAAAGGAGACGCAATGAAAAAGAAAAAAAAAAGAGGCTGGAACGGTCAACGGCGAGAAGATGACGGTCCAAGTCTCCCCCTCCACCCTCCGAGAACACATCCCCCACCGTCCGGCCATCCGGCCATCCATCCATCCATGATCCATCCGTCGGCCAGCGATCCATCCCTCCCTCCCTGGCGCCCCCTGTCCTCCCTCCCCCCACCAGGGCCCCAGCCCAGCCCAGCCTTCTCTCAGTCTCTCGTCTTTTCGCGCCGCAGACTCAGTCGTAGAGCCGGAGCCAACACGCCGTCTTGGCGGCCGCGCGGTTGCTCGCTTTCGATAAATTGCGGGCACGGAGCGCGTATTTCCGTTGTTCGTCTGCCCGTATTCGGGCTGAGAAATGTGTGTGTTCTAGACGCATGCCTCCGTAGTCACCGTTTTTGCTTCTGTTCTTTTCCTCTCGTTTTGACTCGGAGGTAGACTATACCCACTTTAGCATGTATGCACGCATGGCTATCGTCCTGTCCGTACTGGAGGCCTGCCCGCTTCCCTAATCAGCCGCGCTTGTGTCAGGAGCATGAAATGAATTGCATGTCATGGCGGATTAGTCGTGGCAGTGGTGGCAGACGTAGTCATAACCGCATGAACATGGCATCAGGCTTGAATTAGCTGCTCGAGCCCAGCCAAGGTTCCTTTGGGCCTCGCTCCACCAGGGAAACAAGGCGGCCTCGGGGCTGCGAGGCCGGTATATGCCGCTGGCTTCTCGAGACAACCAGGCCGCTGCTGCTGACGGATGGATGTTTCGATAGTCCTGTAGGGAACGAGGAACAGAAGACGAGAAAGAAGCGACACCTGACGCGGAAACAGATAAACGAATACGATAGGTACCCGGTACGAAACGCCAGCCTGTCTTTCTGGGGTCTGGCTGGCCCTGGCCTCGAGGAGGAGGCGAGTATCCTCTACGCCCGCCGGACGCTCGAGGTACCTCTCTGCCGACCTCAGGCTTGGCCAGCAGCGCCAACTTCCAAGGCCGACCACCGGCGTGTGAATGCAATTGAGTTGGTAGGTCCCTGGTTATTTCGCCCCTTGACATACATGCCAATATCGCGTGTGAGATACTGCCGCCCTCGTTTCTTTTTCTTCTTCTATCTTGTTCTCGTCCTGGGACTAAATCGTCTGATAATTCTTGTCGATACGCCGACGACGGCGTCTGTTGGCAGCAGCAGCAGCAGCAGCAGTAGTAGGGAGTAAGCGGTAGCTTCCAGCTGAGCTGCCCAACCTCGCATTGCAGCCTGCACTAAAGTACCGCTCTCGGTACCCCTCTGAGTAGACAGTACCTAACGGCGGCGCCCTTCTCGACAAGACCAGGGTGGATCGAGGCAGGTCACCAATACTTCGATACGAGCTGGATGCACTACAGGTACGCCAGGGTGCAGGCCAGGGAACCCCCCCGACGTGACGGTCCTGGCAGGTGGTAGGTGGCAGGTGGTAGACAGGAGGCACGGACGCACCTTCTCTTCGTCTGCCTGCCTACCTGCCTACCTCCTAGGCACCTATCCAGGCCTCCGCCAGCTGCTCCTTCCTCTTTCTTCCGCCTGCCCACGCCTGCTCACGCTGCCGGCCATCGCCTCCTGAGGCACACGCTCCCTTGGCTCTTTCCTCCCCTGCCTGCCCCCCGACGCGTGCTCAGACAGCCAGCCAACCCAGCGTCCTGAGTCCTGACGCTGCTGGAATTTTCTTCTCTCAACTTCATCCCGCCCCCTCCCCTGCCGCCGCTCGCCACGGCCTCTCTGCCGAGCCTTTGGTTGGCAGCTTTCTGAGACTTCATTCCATACGGCCCGTCATCTCCGTCCCCTTCGCATCGTGCCTCGACGCTCGTTTTGTCCTTAGCCGAATACATACGTACATACATCCGTACATACCTACATGCCCGCCTGTCCTCCGTCCACCACCTCGCACCGCTCGCCCCCTCTACTTCCAAGACCTTCACTCAACACGTCCTGTCCCTGAGGCCGACGAGAAAGGCCGTCGACACGCACGCCTGCCACGGGAGAGACGCGCACCGGAGCTCGCCTCGTGACGCTGACGCCCGAAGCACCGACGCCTGCTGCCGGCCGAGCCCCGTCGCTTCACTGTCTCGAGGTGGAGGATTGAAGGGGAACAAAGAAGCCGACGACTTCCCAAGGCAGCAGAGACGGGACGCGGCGACCAAGAGAGCGAGACGCCGAGGAACGCAAGGGGAGGGGAAAAAAAGAGAGCAAGCGAGGCGAGCCTTTCTCCCGTCCACCGCTCACGTCGCCCGCCGTTTGCCAAACCATGGCGGCGGTTAGCACCTCGCCGCCTACGGTGCCCGCCTCCTCCGGCAGCGACCCGCGCACTCTTCGTGCCATATCCACCAACGCCCGCCCCGTCGAGGACCTCCCCCGGAAACCTCTCGCCCTGCCACCGCTGGCCGCGGGCAACGTGAGGCTGCGCGAGGCGCCCATGTCGCCCGTCAGGGTCAACTTCCAGCGTGAGAAGCTGCCCCAGCCCTCCAACGCCGACATCGAACTCGCGCAGTCCCAGGCCGCCCGCCTCAGCATCGCCGACAGCCCCCGTGAGCGCCACGGTCCCTCGCCCACCGCTGCCGGAGCCCCGTGCGGCCCTGACCCTCAGCCAGCGCCTACTGCACCGTCCGCTTCCACCGAGCCGTCTCGGGCCCCCGACGGCCCGGACGTGGCCATGTCGGCAATAGAGTTCAGCCACACCCCTCTGGACCTCGATCTCACTCCAACGTCCACGAAGCGGCCCAACCGCCACCCTGCAACGGCCGCCAGCCCGACCGGCCCCGCAAAACCCCGCGATGGCCCCCGGAAGAGCCGCGAGTCGGACGGCACCGCCAGCACCTCGCAGCAGCCCGACTCCGCCCAGTCGTCGGCGACCACGAGCGCGAGCTCCGTCTCCGGCACCAACGACAACGCCGAATGCTCTCCCGACAACGAGGAATCGCCAGGGAGCTCCATCCTCGAAGAAGGCGCGCCCCGAAACTTCTCCATTCCCCTCTTCCAGTACCATCACCAACAGCAGGAATATTCCCAGCGCGTCAGCAACGTGCCCAGCGAGGCGCCCCGATCTGTCTCCCACCCGGACCATATCGAGACCGCCGGTCACATCCGGCGCCACCTGACGCCGACCTCTGGCTATTGGGCGAGGGGCTCCCTCTCCCGCCCGCAGTCGTCGTACTCGTCCTTCTCCGACCACGGCTCCCGCGGCCGATCCCCTAACCTGTTTCCAGGAGGCTCGCACATGCGTGCTCCCTCGGCCCACTCGCGCAAATCTCCCGACTCCCGACTGTCTTCGTACGCGGAGCTGCTCAACGTGCCCTATCCTCAACAGGCGCCTGCGCCCCTGTCGCTCGACAACTCGAGCCTGCGCAACGTGGTGGGCAACAATGCGTCGCTCCTCAGCGTGGACAAGACGCTCGAGATGTACCGACAGAACGTGAAGAAGACAAACGACTTCTCCATCCAGTACTCGTTTGCAGTCTTTCTAATCTCCATGGCACAGGAACAGGGCCTCGATCTGTCCGAGCCCGAGCCCAAGGCGCGCAAGAACGCCCGTCCGCCGCCGGGGGACGTCGAGGGCTCCGACGCCGAAGGCGCGGCCGCGAGCCCCAACGAGCTGGTGCGCGAGGCCCGGCAGATCTTGCAGCGCCTCGCCAACGGCGGATATCCCTTTGCCCAGTACTACCTGGCCGACGGCTTCGCGTCCGGCTTGTTCAGCAAAGGCAAGGAAGACTATAACTCGGCCTTTCCCCTCTTCGTCTTGGCCGCGAAGCATGGGCATGCTGAGTCAGCGTACCGCACAGCCCTGTGCTACGAGTTCGGCTGGGGTTGCCGCAAGGACCCCGCAAAGGCGGTCCAATTCCTCCGCTCCGCAGCCTCCAAGCGACATCCTGGCGCCATGACTCGACTGGGCAAGGCTTGCTTGTCGGGCGACCTGGGAGAAAAGAGATACCGCGAGGGTATCAAGTGGATGAAGCTCGCCACCGAGGCGGCCGACTCGCAGTACAATGCCGCCCCCTACCAGCTGGGCTGCCTGTACGAGACGGGCTACGGCGATGACGTGTTTCAGGACCTGAGCTACGCGGCAGAGCTGTTCACCCAGGCCGCAGAGCTCGGCCACCCCGAGGCCAACTACCGGATGGGCGACGCCTACGAGCACGGGAGGCTCAATTGCCCCAAGGACCCGGCCCTGAGCGTGCACTTCTACACGGGCGCCGCCGAACGCGGGCACGCCGCCGCCATGATGGGCCTCTGCGCCTGGTACATGGTCGGCGCGGCCCCAATCCTGGACAAGGACGAGGAGGAGGCCTACGAGTGGGCGCGTCGATCTGCCGAACTAGGTGAGTCGAAAGGGAAAAGATGACGACCCCTCCCTCCCTTAATTCTCCCCTCCCTTCCCTTCCACCCGCCCGTCCTTCCTGGTCTCTTCTCCGAACACGACCCCTTACATCGGGATGGATGATGGACGCTAACGCCCTGGTCTCTCCAGGCTACGTCAAGGCGCAGTACGCGGTGGGGTACTTTACGGAGTTTGGCATCGGCTGTCGCCGCGACATGCTCGAGGCTAACGTTTGGTACGTGAAAGCCGCCGACGCAGGCGACGAGCGGGCCAAGCAGCGGCTGGCCGTTATACAGGCCGCGGCAAGCGGCGGAGGGGTCCCCATGGAGGTGGCCCCTCCACGGACTGGCAAAATCACCAAGACAACCAAGGACGACAAGGAGTGCGTCGTCATGTGAGGGCCGTCGACGCGCGCCCAGGCGGGGCGCAGCAGCTTTTGCCGGCCTGGAATGGAAACAATGGGCAGTTTACGACTAATCACTCGACTATCCAACGAGCCTTGGACCTGGATACCCCTCGTGGAATCGCCCCGGCCGGCTCCTGGATAGAACGAAGACTGGAGGCATTGGTGGTGTTTCGTTCCGTTCCCTGTCAAACCTTTTTCGGCACGCCCAAGACGTTCTCGGGTGTTGCCTCTCCCGTCCCCTCTCCCGTCCCGCCTGCTCGGGAGGGATCTTTTGGCCACGGCCGCAACCGCAAGCGATCCTTTTTATTCACATCAATCTTTGACAGCATGATTTTGCTCCCCATCTGACGGAGAAAGAGGCGAAAACGGTGGAGAGCGAATTAGCGTCGCGGAAGAGCCAGCGGTACGCCGCGACGACGGAACTTTTTGTTGCACAGGCCATGATCGCTCAACCAGGCCGACCACTTGTGTTCCCTTTGCGCCGCTTTCCCGTTTCGGGCCGAGGAAGTGTGTCTGAGGAAAGAGGCCGACTTGACGTTTGTACGCTCGCGCGCATGGTGGAGGGGATAATATGAAGGGCTTACTTGTCTCTTCCGCATAATACGAGGGCTGGCACAGGGACATAGCATCAAGGCCGTCTTGCGAGGGCGTGTCTCGACGAGCGGCCGGGGCGTTGAAGGGGGATAGCTAGGGTTGGATAGCCACGGCTGGACGCGTTAATTGATGCTTGCCTGCGGCACACACACACACGGGCCACGGTGTTGAATGAGGATGAGAGGACACGGCCGAGGCCCGTCGTCGGCTTGCGCGCGGTACAGTTGGGGGTGGAATGGCCCTGTTCTGGCTTGCCCCTGCCATAGATTCCGGTAGTGTCTGACAGGTCAACCGTCTCTTTCCGTCTATCCCTGTCCCTCTGTCTCTCTTCCCGCCCGCCCCCTCGCAGCCCGCCGAGGCAGAGGCTCGCGACGCCCGCACCGGATCCGGCCGCCCTCGACGCGCGCGCGGGGGGCTTCTCGGCCCCCGTTCTGGAGCTGCTGCCCGGGCAGGCGGCCCAGGACCTTGCTTTCTAGGTCTTGTGGTTCCGGCGCAGCGGCTGGCGGGGTGTTTGCTCTCTGGGCGGGCACGCTCCGACGCTGCTCTCTCCCCGTCGCTGAGCAGCGTTGACGGGGGACGAGTCGTTGCGGGGAGTTGAGGCTGGTGAGGAGGGTGAGCGTCTCAACAGTCCACATTGTCACTCGTGCGTCCCGGCCGCTGCGTTGAGCGGTGCTCGAGAACGTCGTTCGTGCTGTCCTGTGCCCGGACCAACAGCCTGCGCCGTCGGCTTGTTCTTGAACCTCCGAGTGGGAGATGCAGCCGACCTGGTCCATACCCAAGGACCGTGTGGCGCCCAAGACGGGCTTGTTCGACTCCGCTCTGGCTATGGTTGTTTTAGCCGGGGCGTTCAGCGCCACCCCGTCGTCGTCAATGCCGCACCTGCTCCTTGTTTCCGTGGTCCTCCGCTGGATGACATGAGCACAGGGAAGGGCGACGATGCATGCTGGTGCCCCCGAGAAGGCGGGAGAGACGGGCGACGAGGTTACCTGGTTAGGAGAGGTCGTGGGCAATGCAGACTACATATCTGCATTGTCCTCTGGCAGCCAACTCTTGGGGCAGGCGCTCAAAGGCTCGGACGAGCCGTCGAGACCCGCCTCTGAGGTCCAAGGCTCATGCGACGCTGCAGCGCGGAGGTTGTCTGATCGGAGACCGAAGTCGACATCTCCTTTTGAGAGCTTGACTGTGCGGACGGTCGAGGCATTGCCCGCTGACCCGTGTCTTGGGGGCTTCTTGTCGAGGCTTTCATAGCTGTTGGCGGCGTACATGCGCGGCGTGTCCGCGTGCCTGCTCTCGGCATGGCACATCGCCATGGTCTGGCTGTCTTGCGCCAGAGCACATCTCCGCCTACGTTTGACGTCGAAGCCGGACATTACGGCTTCGTCAAGGTTTTGCAGCGCTACGCTTGATGAAGACCTTGCGACGGAGCATCTCCTGTGACGGCTCGTCAAGGCGCGACGAGCTCGGCAGCATCCCCCCTCGGCGATGACGTTGGGTTCGGCCGTGGCGGATGCATTCGTGGTTTGTCTGCCGACGCCGCAGCTGTGCGACGAACCGACGGTAGTGGCGGGCCTCGCCGTCTCACCATGCTGCAGCGACGCCGAGGTCAAGCCTTTTCCGTCGGTGGCACGAAGCCTGGTCCCGACTTGGCCGCAAGTAGTGGCGCAAGCTCAGATGGCCTGTTTCCCTTGGGGCTTGGAGTCGAATAGGAGAGATGGTTGACACTGCGGTAGATGCTCTCGCTCCTGCACGTGTGCCCCGTTGTTCGGGCTGGGACCTACCACCCTGGGGCGCCCATCGACGAGTGGCAGCGCCCAGGGCTCGTTGGCAGGACTCCTGCCGGAACAGGTTCAAGGTCGTGCAAAGGCAACTCGCCCGGCAAGCTTTCGTCTCTTTGCCTCGATACCATCACACAGTGGAGGCAAGAGAGCCCGAGAGCGATGTGCGAAGCCACCTGTTGCTTGGTCCAGTTGACAGGGCAGCAGAGGATTGAACGGCAGTCGAGGCGAGCAGTTTCGTGAGCTCGACGCCGGTTTCGAACAGCTGGACCCTGCTCCAGAGGCTCGTGCGCGCATGGGACTCGCGTTCCCCGTGCCTTGCCGCCAACCGCCGGACATGACTCCCGTCTCTTCGTCGACACTCGGCCGGGTTTGTCGGCACAGTCTTCAGACTTCCACGCTCGACACACGCCATTGCTGCTGTGATTCGCTGACCGGATCTTTCTCTGTCTGGTCAGCCGGCTGCTGTGAGAAGCTTGGTGAGTCGGGCTTGGTTATCAGCCCGTTTCTTATCCTTGCCACGTGGGGTTCGTCCGTCTTGGTGACGGCCGGCCTTGAGCAGATGGCGCCTGAGGCTTGAATTCAACAAGCATCGGGACATGACGTCCGAGGCTCTTTTCAAACGGTTCGTTGCCGCGCCCTCTGACGAAAAATGGGTAGCAGACGCAAAGATTAGTTGAGGTCGGCAGACAGTAGCCAGTCAAAGTCTGTGAAGCCCACGATTCTCGTCGTCGCTTCAATTAGCCTCGACAATGGGCAAGGCCATACATATAGTCGACATGCTTTGGTCCCCCGTCCAAGCTCTGCGCGGGGCTGAGATACGGACTGTAGCCGATGTTTTGATTTTCGGGGAGCTCTTATTTCGGTTGCTCCAACTTGGCTGGATCAGGAGCTTCAGGTGTCGGATGCAAATGGCTAATAGCCTCGTGCCTGGCAATTCCCGGTGCGGACATCCTCTTGCCGTAGCGGTCAGACTGGTTCCGATAAATCCTAGGAAATAGCCCATGAAGGCCTTCCGCTCTGAAATCCACGCGATCCTGTACATACAGCCAGCATGAGGCCCGCCTCCCCAGGATGGAACGTACGAAACACGGGAGCACTAGCAGAAACCTTGTGCCGGCCAAGATTTGTCCGTGTTGGGCGCGGATGGCTGGCGTTAAGCTCGGGGTGGAGATGGCTTCCTGATTCCTTGGCGGATGCCCTTGTTCCGGGCCTTGGCGAAATGAGACTCGGGGTTGCGAGCTCGGGCCTGCCGACGTAACTCGGCCGTTGCGCCTCGGCCGGCCCGTGACTCGGCCGTCGCGCCTCGGCCGGCCAGTGCCACGCAGGGACTCGCAAGGCCAGCCGCTTTGGCCGTGGGGTGACTTCGGATGGCCCGTGGACTGAGGCTACGGTGAACGACGGGCACGGGGCGAGGAAACGTTCCTGGCGGGCGTGTCGTATCAACGCTGCTCGTCTTGCCCATGGAGCGATGACGGCGGCGGCTGAGCTGGGCAGGAGGGCATCCCGGGCGCGAGCGCGCGCTGGATTGCTTCTCGTTGCAACCGCCGCGCCTCCGGGTCCACTGGCCCTGTCTGGAGGACTTATCGCCCGTAGCCCTTAGGGCAGAGACGTGAGCAGTTGTCCTTGCGGTCGCAGAGGACGTCTTCACATCCGCTGCGTGCCAGTTGGAGGAGTGGGGGGTGGTGTTTGGATGACTCGGTGTCGACTGACTTGGGTGGGTTGGGCGGTCTGGCGCCGACTTGACTTGGAAGAAAGAAATTCAGGGTAATCGATCGGACACGTTTATGTTATCAACTAGGTGAGCACTCGGCAGATTTGCGCTTGGCCGAAAGTTCACGCCCGGGATGTCGGGGTGCCGCGTATCGAGGATACTCGCAGTCCACGACGGGGTGCTTCTACAGCCAGCCGTCTAACCAGGACACCTCATCAGTCTCGTGTTCGTGAATAGGAGAGCAGGTGCGTGTGAGAAGAGAATGCCTTCACGAGTCTGTCCACAGAAGCCTCGGAAGAGTATGCTTTGGCGCCGTACTCGAAGAGGGTGATTGTGAACGCTGGGGTCGTCGCCGATGGCCGGCCCAGCGCAGAGTCGTCTGACAGACCGGCAGCAGGAACAAGAGAGCGCCCGGGCCAGATCGTCCGTAGACTGTGGGTAGCATCTTTGACTCTCTTCGTCGGCTTCAAATAGGCCAATGGTCGAGATGGCGGTGATGGTAGTCGGGGTGAAGTTGGTTGAGAAGGACGTTGGGTTACATAAGCGTTGAGGACACTTGTCTGGGCTCGCGCGAATGTCCGCCTACTGTGGAGAAATCGATCAATTGACGGCGACGGTATTCTGTTACTGTGACTCGCACATTGTGTAAGAAGTAAAGAGATCGACTGATGCTCCGCGACAGTGCCTACTCGTCGAGTAAAGCCCTGGAAGCAAGGCACTCCTCACGAGGTCAGCCAGCCGGCGACGGACAATTGTCGGCCAGCCCGTCGGTGAGACGCGCGGCGCGGCACGGCTCACCGTCGTCGGCGTGCCGCCGCCGGGCGCAGACGACGCAGAATGTCGGCAATTGCAGCTCCTTTCCCAAGCCGCCTCTTCTCTTCTCTTCTTCCCATCTTCTCGGGCTGTCACGCGGGCAGGGTCGGAGTTGTACGTGCGCGGTACATGCGCGCCCGGCACTCGCGCCACCTGCGGGCCGCTGCGGGCTGCAGGCGGTGCAGAAGGCCCTACATCGACGTGCATACAGCCTTGACGATGTTTTACCCGAGAACCCCTGCCGTCTGGTTCCTCTCCTTACGTTGCTTTTTTTCTCCGGTGATCGCAATCTTCTACTACGATGCCGGAGCTTGAGGGCCACCTGACTTCCGTTGCACGACGTCGGCCGAGATTAGCAGCCGATGGATGACTGTTGTTGTTGGTGTAAGTGATCGTGACCCTTGTTTGACGTTTCCATGCTCCCCATGTAAAGCCGGCGCAGCGATCAGTTGACGGCTAGTCTCTAGCCGATTTCTGCAGCGGCCCTCTTTCTGCACGCCCCTCCCCGGGGTGCTGTGACGGACACAGGGATCGGTAATAAGGGCATGGAAGCCATCGTGTGTTTCATGAATCATGGGGAAAAGGGTCGTGTCTGGCGGTGGCGCGCGCTAACGTCGCTTTTCCTGCCTGCGTGCTCTCTACCAGGACCCCCTTCGGCGCACGTCTACTCTTCCGCGCCAGCCCTCCTGGCACCTACACGTCTCCGTAGGGCTCGCCCGCGTGTTAATTGTTGTGTTTCTTTGCGCATGCAGACAGGCCTCCGTCTCGTCATGCAGCGGCACCGGCCGCATCAAGAGGGGGACTGAGCAGGAGGGAAGGGCACAGTGTGCGGTGCGTTGCCGTCGAGGATCATGTCTTCATGCGAGGTGCCTTCAGCGGACGGATGCGCCACCGACAAATGCCCGGGAGCCCCAAGGGCGCGCATGCACGAACCTGGACCAGGTATGCACGAGGCTCACCAAAGGGACGAGATGAGGGGGGGAAAAACGAGCGAGGAGCAGACAGGCACGTGTGTCCCGATCCGCGAGGTGCAGCCATCATCGTCGATGGGCATCCCCGAACAGACCCGCGGCCGTCGACTCATGCGAGCGCGCGCCGGTGACGTAGGTGGGAGCCGGGAGGCCGTCAGCCTCGCACGCACACACTCACCAAGCGCCCCTGGGGCGTCCGTTCGAGAGCCCCGATGCGCCGGCCCTGTCTCCGATGGCGCGCGCGATGGCGGGAACGAGGCGATCGGGCGTGGCTCGCAAGCCAGGTGCCGGGCATTGATGAGCAGAGCGGCCGTTGGGGTGGAGAGATCCGTCTGTCTTGGCCCGGGGCTTGTTCTTCATGTTGGCACGCCCGGAGAGAAAGCGAGCGAGGGGAGGAGAGGACGGGCAGGCATGTTGCCTGCACGTGCGGCGCTGTGGAGAGGGTTTCAGCATATCGACATCGGACGCCGGTTGGAATCGAGAGGACGAACAGGATGATGCTGTGCTATATCGCCTAAGTGTCAGCCGCCGCCTTCTGGACTCGGACGTGAAACAGCTTGTTTGCGTCTTGCATTGAACAGGCAGCGTATCTGACTGAACCTCATCGGCACGTCGCTCGCGTCATGATGCTGCCCAGGGCCGTCACGGGGACGGCGGACGGAGCAGTCAGTGAGAGGAGATGAGGGACGAGGGCCTGCATGAGGAAGCCATCTTGTCCCTAATTTCATGCCGCGGGCCAAAATTTTCCTCGTCCCTTCCTCCCACGCCCGTCACTTGTCCCTCTGCTTACGTGGACGCACGAGCCAAGGGGTCGCTCCCGCAGCAGACGCGTGCCGCCCGCCGCCCCACAGGGACGGGGGACTAGCACGTAAGCGGCATAGCGCGTTACCCCAGGGGGGCGCGTAAAGACGCGTCTGCGTCGCGTGCGGACGCGTCTCGCGACCAACGTCATTCTTTTTTTTTTCCCGCCTCGTCCGGCTCTCCCTCGCCCTTCCGGCCTCCCTGGCAGCCCGTGGCCCTTGTCGCGCTCGCCAATCAACGCCCTGCCGCCCATTCCGACGCGCGCGCAGGCTGCCACCACCCCCGCCCCGGCAGGCAGCCAGAGACAACCGCCTCCTCCCTCCTCCCCCCGCTCCTGTATCGAGGGGCTGCGTTCCAGTGTGAGGCGGCGGGCGGGCCAGAGAGACGTCGTCGCACGAGAATGCCTGGGCGGCCTCCGTGGGGAGGGAAGGGGAGGGGAAGCGCTGCGGAAACCGGTTCTGCGCCGCCGACGACAAGTTTCTGTGCCTTGTTCCCTTGGGACGAGCTGACGGAGGAGTCGGGGGATCCGTCGACGGGTGGACGCGTCATCCACAACGGCGACAAGCGACAAACGCCGGCCGTTGGCCACGGGCGGGAAGCGCCTGGGCGCGCAGCCGTTGCATCGCTTAGCGGCATTGCGGCTCGGCGCCGTCAGCCACGGGGCGGCGGCGGCGGGCGGCGACGGGCAGCGCATGCACACGCACAACCTACCAGCTCCCTCTATGCCGCTCATCTCCATGCCTCCAATGCGCCGTGCACGGGCTGCGTCGCTGCTGCGCATGCACTCTGCCATGCCCGCATCGTTGGTCCCGTACCCGCCGCGCTCAGGCTGCGGCCTCGAGAGGGACAAGTATGGTTCAATAGAGGGCGGACTGATGGGTCGGCTCAGACACACACAGAGCTGAGTGAGGGAGAGTCGAAACGAGGCGGGCCAGGAGCGAGCGGGACGAAGTCAGATAGATGGATGGGGGCGCCAACAAACACGGGGGAGGCAGGGGGGGAGCTGAGTTTGGCGGTGGATGCGTTCGGGAGCGATCGAATCGATCTCGCGGAGTCTAACAGCCGACGACACGATGCAGCCATCGTCTGTCTCTATACAGCACCGATCCGGCCTTCCTGGCCAGACAGACTTTCTTGGGGGGACCGGGGAGGGGGGTGGTGAGAGGGAGAGGGGATCCGCGGAAGCCAAGCACCCCCTCTCCCTCCTCCGGCCGCCCGTCCTCGCCCGGGCCTCCAGTCCCCCTTTTCCTTTCTTTTGTTATAGTCGCCCCTGCGGTTTCTGTTCCCCTTATTGATTCGAAACCGGCGGGGCGGCTCCGAACCTGGGGCCCGTGAAGCAGTACATGGATCCGGGCACTTGGCCAGGCGGGCGCAGCATAAGAGTAACACGGCACGCCCGGTATGAGTTGACCAAGGCCGTCTCATGCACTCAATCATATCCACCAGGGCGGACGGCATGATTGCTGCTGTGTGAAGACAATAACATGAAATACAATAAAATAGAAACAAAGACTGATTCCTTGCCCTGGGACCCTTGGGAGGCGTTCGCATGGACGGCAGCTTTTGGCCTTGTCGGACTCGGGCCCCGTTGCACATGCGCAGGGGGTGAAGGCGGGACCTTTGTCGGGCGCGGTCGACCTCGCCCGCCTCCACAGGGAGAGAGAAGATTCGAGGCAGGACAAGGCGAGGGGACAAGGAGAAAGGGAGGAGGAGCTGAGATGAGGAGGAACTTAGACGAGGAGGAGCTTAGACGAGGAAGACCCGTGCGTGCGTGCGTGCGTGCATGCGTGTGCTCTGCTTTGTCTTTGCAAGAGTGCTCGGCTGTGGGGGCCGAAGGACGGGAGGGAGGCTCGAGTCGAAGGGAAAGAAAAAAAAAAAAGAGGGTGGTTGCACGCAGATGCAAGGGTTAGGCTATTTATTGCGTGCATCGCGCGCCGTGCATGAAGAAGAGCCGCTGCACATCACCGGGCTCCAAGACTTGAAACTATTCGTCGGCGCCTCCCCTGCCAAGGGAGAAGAGGTTGGAAAGGAGAGGTCGAGGACGGGGAGAGGGAGGAGAAGAGGGAGAACGGAGAGGCGAGGAGAAGAGGACAGAGGGACAAGCGGAGCAGAAGGGAGAGAAGGATAGGACGAGGACGAAGTCGAGGGAGGCGGGCCATGGTAGGAGAAGGAGAGCAGAGGAGGAGGAGGAGAAAGAGGACGAGGCTAAAGTGGTTGCATGATCAAGGGCGATGATGCCGAGGCAAGACAAGTACCGATGGGCGGTACGGCTAAGGCAAGGTACCTGCAGGAAGGCCAGGCACCACGGTACGATGACGGCGCCGATCCGGCTCCCTACCGCTCGATCACGTGCACACGCCTGCTTGCCTGGCAGGCAAAAATAAAATAGAAGAAGAAAGGGAAGAAGAAGTAAAAAAAAAACTACGACAAGGGCAAAAGGGGGGACACACGGGACATTGAGCAGCAGAGTCGTGTTCCCGGGAGGAGGGGGTGATGACACTGAATGAGTGCGTCGTCCGTCGTACGGAGGAAATGCAGACGAGAGAGCAGAAATGCCATCGGCTGCCATCGGACGGAGGAAATGCAGAAACGACGGCAGAAATGTCATCGGGCTGCGATCGGGCGACGAGGCAGCAGCAAAGCGCGCGACCGGACGGACAGGAGGGGGCGTGGGGGACGGCCCAAGGGCTAGGGCGAGGGCAGGCGAACAAGGCCAAGTCTGAGCTGACGATCGAGCGACAGGGAGCCCATCTGTCTTCCGGCCTTTAAATGCTGACGTGACCCCTCTCGCCCGGCTCACATGCTCATTGTCTTTGAAGTGCGGACGGCACGAGAGGCAGACGGGCTCGGGCGAGCGAGACAGCGTCGACGACGGGAGCCATGTGGCCTGCGGTGCGGACGAATGCTGATGATGCTGCTGCTGCTGCTGATGATGATGATGAGGAGGAGGACGGCCGCTCGTACGAGGAGGAGGAGGAGGAGGAGGGGAGAGGAGAGGGGAGAGTCGAGGCTTTTGGTAGTACCTACGCCTACGCGAGCTGCCGCGGCGTACCCGGTACCTGCCGCATGCCAGGCGCGCCAGCAACGGAGCCCGTCAAGTGCTGGCCCGCCGACTTTGGGCACTGGCCCAGTGGGCGAGGCCGCCGCCAGCGATGGTGGCAGCGGTGGTGGTGGTGGGTGGTGGCGGTAGCGGCCCGGGCGCCAGAGGTACCCGCTACTCCCTGGGCCCCTGCTACGATATCTTCAGGTACCGGTACCTTGGTAGGCGGGCACCCGGCAGGGCGCCCGCGTGCTACCGCCCTGGCGCCAGGTGCAGCACAGGCTGTGGTGGTGGCTGTGGCGTGCACCGCGGGACCGACCGACGCGAGCGACCGCATCCGGCCAACCGGCGGCAGAAGCAGCACGACGATGATGGCCAGGACGAAGACGAGCCCAGGGGCGATGGGCGTCCCTGATGCGGCCCAAGACCCCTGATCTCGGCCCCTGCCCTGTATGCATGTCTGTAGGTAAGCTGCCAAACTTTTGGCCTCCTTCTTCAGCGTCGCATCATCATTCTCCATCCGCGTCGCGGCCAAGGTACCCGGCTATTGCGTGCATGATGCTGCTGCAGGTGCTTGGTCTCGGGCCCGTACGCGGTACCTGCTGCACGGCCTTGTGCCGGCACCCAAGCCGGGTACCTGTCCGGGAACCTTTACCCAGAGCAGGTCCATGCGCGTGTCCCGCAGGAGCACGAACGGTCCATCTAGTCCGTAAACGGGAATCTGTACACAGAACGAGAGAGAAAGATAGAGAGAGAAAGACAGAGACAGATAGGCAGACGGGAAAAAAAAAAGAGAGAGAGGGAGAGACACAG
>NJEV01000660.1:0-14538 GCA_002591385.1 Cordyceps sp. RAO-2017
CCCCCCCCCTTTTTTTTTTCCCCTCTCAGCCACCGAACGCCTTTCCCCTACATCGTGTCATCAGCGCTTTTCGCGAACCTGGCCAGAGAGAAGGGAGGAAGGACGCAGATCGTGCGTAGAAACCGAGTCTGCTACTCGACTCGTCTCCGCGCGCGTCTCTGCAATGCCCACGTGCAGCGACGCCAACGCTGGCGAGGAGGAGGGCGATGCCCGCGCAACGTCCGCCTTGCTTTTTCTTTATGGCTGTGCAACTTACCGGTGGGGTTTCGCCCGTTGGTGTCAGGCGTGCGCAACGGGGCGAGAAGCGCGGCTGCTTTCTGGAAGGCCGGCTGGGGGCGAGGCATGGCCGGCCTGGGCCGCCTCGGCCGCCCTGCACAAGCAGCAGGTCGGGCCAGCCGTGGCCGACGACCCGAAGGATGCCGGCGCACGTCACGCTTGCGACTTGCCTCCTCTATCTGACGCATGCACCTTGGCTGCGCGCCAGAGGCCGAGACAGGCCCTGCTGCTTTGCACTTGCACGGTCGTGCTGCGGCGGGTGAGCGCTGGCAGCGCTGATCCTGGTCGGTGCGCCCGCCTCGCTGTCCGGCTCGTTCCTCCTCGTCGCCTCTTGCATTTGATTTGGCTGTGCCGGCTCGTGGCCTCGGCATGTCATTCATTGCTGCCTACGTATCGGCCATAAACACGCCCCCTTGCTGGGCATATCGAGTGCCAAATCGTAAAACTCCGCTGTCCAGACCCCCAACGCCGTCCATCCAGATGCGCAATACTGAAATTCTTTGAATGGCTTGTTCGCACCTCAACCCCGTCATCATGTCGACCGATCTGCTTCCTCGGAGGCGTGCGTGTTTCGCTTCGTTCACGCCTCCCATGGGACCGCTCCCGCCGGCTGCCCTCGCGACATGTCGAGGCTTCAGTCCGCCCTCGTGGCAGAGGGGCCGCCGCTACACCTCTCCCGGCTTCTTGGCGTTGCAGCTCACAATCTTGACCTTGTCCGCCTGCACCGACTGGCTGCCGTTGTCCATCTTGAACGTCACGTTCTTGATGAGAAAGGTCCAGACTTCGTCGCAGAAGCGATACGTGTCCAGGCTTCCCTGTAGACGTTTCCCACCCCCAAACCGGTCAGCCTCTTGTGTCGTTCGCCCGCGCTCGTTGCAGCCACTCACCTTAAACTGAAGCCGGCTCTTGACGCTCTTCTGAAGCGTCTCCGTGATGGCCTGGTCGAAGTTGCCGAGGATCTTCATCGCCAGCTGCGGATTGATGCGCTCGTCGCTAATGAGATCGTCGAGCGTGTCAGTCAACGCGAGCCCGATACTAGAGCGGTGCGAGAGAGACAACGTTCGTCAGCATCTCCTGTCCACAAGCTTCATCGCCGCCCAGCCGGTCGGTCCCGCCAGCCCGCCCGAGCAGGCGTGCGAGCCGACCCGGAACGCAACCTGCGCCGCCGTGGATCCGTACCTGCTCCTACGGTAGAGCTCGTAGAATGACTGCGCACCCGTCGCCATCTTCTCCGCGGGCTGCGTCGCCGGGCGACGGTTCGGGAGGCTCGGCCGTGGTCGGGGTGGAAGCGAGAGATGGCTTCCGCAGGAGTAAGAAAAGGAGAAAGGAAAAGGGACAAGGAAAGAAAAACCAAATGCCAAAATGGTGGCGGCCGCCCTGCGAAGTAGATGGGAGTGAGTGGGCAGGGGCAAGCAGTGGTGACACAGCGGCTCATCCGCCGGAAGACAAAGCCGCGGCTCCGCTGACTAAGAGCAGCTTGCCGGCCACGTCATGTGACGACGTCTGCTTTATTCTTCCCTGCCCGCAGACGCCCGTGGTCACGGCCAGGCCAGGAGAGCTTCGCCGTGCAACTTCCAGTCGCCCGGTCGACTTCGCATCCCAGCGCCGCCGTCTTCCTCCTCCGCCGCCATTCACGCCTCCTCCTCGCCGAAGCAGCCTCTACAACCACCGTCGCCATGAGCCTCGTGTATGGCCTGGGCGGCGTCGGCTCATTCCTGACCGTCGTGGGAGCTTGTACGTTGATTACCTCCCGACTCCGCGAGCAGCACACCCAGAACACTTGGGCACGGCCCTGAACCCCTCCGATGAAGGGCCAGGGGGAAGAGGGAGGGGGAGTGGGGCGGAGGAAGGAAGATTGGGATGGGATGAGAGATCGGTCTTCTAGGAAACGAGGGAAATCCGGTGCGGCTGACGAGTGGCGTCCTCGCAGATATGCTCTTTACCGGCAGCGGTGAGGCCTTCAACGTCGGCGCCTTTCTTGAGTCCATCTCCCCATACGCCTGGGCAGACATGGGCATCGCCCTGTGCATCGGACTGTCTGTCGTCGGCGCGGCCTGGTAGGACGCTCCGCAATTCTCTTTCCGCCGCGAGGGGGCGCGCGCCTGCTGACCGGCTGCAGGGGCATCTTTATCACCGGCTCCTCCATTCTCGGCGCAGGCGTCAAGGCCCCCCGCATCCGGACGAAGAACCTCATCTCCATAATCTTCTGCGAGGTCGTCGCCATCTACGGCGTCATCATGTCCATCGTCTTCTCCTCCAAGGTCAGCCTTGTCGATGGCGCCGAGGCCTTCTCCGCCAACTCGTACTACACCGGCTACGCCCTCTTCTGGTCCGGCATCACCGTCGGTCTCTGCAACCTCGTCTGCGGCGTCGCCGTCGGCATCAACGGTAGCGGCGCTGCTCTGGCAGATGCCGCCGATGCTTCTCTGTACGTGCCCCCCCCCCCTTCTCCACCAAACACCGACCGCATCCCTGGCCCCCCTTTTGCGAACCTCGCTCTCCAACGTGATATCGATTTAAATACTAACGCCCAAACGCAGATTTGTCAAAATTCTTGTCATTGAGATTTTCAGCTCGGTTCTCGGTCTCTTCGGCCTCATCATAGGCCTGCTCGTCTCCGGAAAGGCCAACCCCTTCGGCTCGAACCAGTAAAAAGCAGAGCAACAACAGCTCACAACCAGTCTTATCCATGCCTGGCTTCGCGTCACTTCTTTGCCATAAAAGAGAATGAGAGAGGGGGGGGGGCAGAACGACCGCGCATGCATCGCTCCAGTAATTCTTTGTCTGGCGTTCGGAAGATGGGCTGCCGAGGATGTTTTTATATGATTGTACCACTAGCCAGCCTCTGTGACTCCGACATGCACACATCAACCGTGCAGGCAAGGCATCATGCCGAAATCCACGTTTCAAATTTCACCTAATCCGTCTGCTTTCTCTTCCGCTGCGAGTTTCAACGCCTCGTTTCCCTGCCAGCCGACCACCACGGTTCCACGGGTGCATTCCCGCTCCTCCCATGTCACCCAGGCAGCCCCGCAAGGGACGGCTTCGAGTCAAGTCGGTTCCTCACGCGGCCCTGATGCTGCCCAGCAGCAGCGCGTCGACCCTGCTGCCCCCCTGCAGCTTTCCGGTGCCGGCGGGCAGGCAGACGAGCGCGTTGGCCGAGCGCAGGCTGCTGACCATGGAACTCCGCTGCCCGCCAGTGCTCCGGGCCGTCAGGCCGCCGCCCTCGCCGACCGTCACGACGGCGCGGTGGTACTCGGGCCGGGCGTCGAGGGCGAAGTCGTGGCCCAGGACGACGGGCACCCGCGGCAGGCCGGCGGGCGAGATGCCGGCCTGCCGATGCAACGCGGGCAGGACGAAGAGGTGGAAGCTGACGAGCGCCGAGGCCGGGTTGCCGGGCAGGGAGAAGACGGCCTTTGCAACGCGGTCGCCGCGCCCGTCCTTGACGGGCACGGTCGAGAAGGTCGTCGGCTTGCCGGGCTTCATGGCGACGCGGCCGAAGTGGATGGTCCCGCCTAGGGCCCGCTCGATCGTCGGCTTGACCAGGTCCCGCTCGCCCATGGAGACGCCGCCGGTGGTGATGACGACGTCGGCCTCGCTCAGCGCGCCCCGCAGCGCGCGCTCCATCTCGTCGGGCTGGTCGCGCGCGATGCCCAGGTCGACCGCGCGGAAGCCCCGCTCCTCGAGGGCGGACAGGAGCGTAATGCGGTTCGTGTCGCGCACCTGGCCCAGTCGGAGCGGGCGGACGGGATGCTCGACGATCTCGTTGCCGGTCGACAGCACGCCGACGACGGGCCGCTCGTACACCTTGACCTCGGAGATGCCGACGGCCGCCAGCAGGCCGAGCTCGCCGCCGAGGCCCGACAACAGCTCGCCGCGGCCGAGAATGGGCGACCCCTTCTTGACGTCGCTTCCCACTTCGCGCACGTTGTCGCCGTCCTTGATGCCCTCGGCGTGGACCTCGATCTTCTCCTCCTCGACCTCGCCCCCAGACGTCGTCTTCGAATCCTTGAGGATCGTGTCCTCGACCATGACGACGGCCGTCGCACCCCGAGGCAGGGCCGCACCCGTCGTGATCCGCGCCACGTTGCCCGGCTCGAGGTCCTGTTCCCGCAGCGCGCCCGGGCTCGTGCTGTCCGAGCTCGGAAGGGCGGATGCGATCGAGACGTCCGTCACGTTGAAGATTCCATTCAGTTTGCCATCGGCGGGGGCGACAACAGCATAGCCGTCGACAATGCTGGCCCTGAACATGGGCACGTCCTCTCGGGCCGTCAAGTCCTCTGCCAGGACGTGGCCTCTGATCGCCCGATCGACTAGCCGCTCGACGATTTTGGGGCTGGGAGTGTGCGCGGCAACGACGGCGAGGGCCACGTCGACAGATAGCATGGGGTAGGGAGACACGCGATACCGGCCCGAAGGTCCCAGTTGCGGATCGTTCGACAGAGCATTCTGTGGGATATTGAATCTAACGAGGTTCGCGTGTCCATGATCGGTGCCGCGCCCGTGGCCGTGACCGTGCCCGTGACTGTGACCGTGCCCGTGACTGTGACCGTGCCCGGGGCCGTGGTGACTTGAACGCTGGCAGGATTGTGCCTGTACAGCCCCTTTGATGCCCGCATCAGCTTCGAGCGTCTTCATCCCCCTCGCATGCAGGGCGCGCGAGTCGGCGCCGAACGCCTGAAGGCAGGCGTGCGGCAGCGTCTTGATGATGGCCTGTAGGTTCTCCTTGGCGCCCTTGGGAGATCCCGGCACGGTGACAATGATGGACCTGTTCCGCACGCCAGCAGCCGGCCGGGACATCATGGCAACTTTCGACGCTGCCGTCAGCGAGAATCCAAACCAACCATCCAAGGCATGACAGATCGGACGAGCTCACACGGCGTCACCGCCAGAGAAGCGGCCAACATGGCGTGAACCAAGCCGGGAGCCTGTTTATGAAGCAGCGGAGAGATTGCCTTTTTTTTTTTCAAAAAAAAAAAAGGTTTTAAGGATGCTAGATTAGCAAGGCCCTCCTTGCGTACGCAGTAGAAGATGATGGCCTCACCTCTGGGGTCCCGTCTGCGGCAGAGAAGCCAGTGCCGCCAGTCGTGATGATGAGATGAGGCGGCTCAGGGCCATCGGCCCAGTCGACGACTTGCTTCTGGATCCGCTGTACGTCGTCGGGAACGATGAGTACGGAGCCGACTTTCCACCTCCCGCCGCCGTCTTCCATCAGGACCTGCTGTAGAGCCGCTCCCGCCGCATCGGTGGAAGCATCCCGGGCTGCTGTGGTGGACACGACGAGTATGGCCGCCGTGAAGGCGCCCTTGTTGTCCATGGATGATGCTCGACCGCCCGGGCTAGCGTGACGGTTCGATGGTGACAGGCAATGGCGGCTCCGTGGCGAGCTGAGGTCTCTACGAAGCCTTTCAGGATGGAAGAAGTGAGCTCGGACAATGTTCCAGAGCCCAACAACCTAAAGAAAGCATCGATGTCGTTCGCAGCTTATCGGGAGGCACGGGATGGATGGAAGCTTGGGGCGGCGCCGGCGTGCGGGCAGCTTACAGTGGATTTAGCGGGCGTCGGCAGTCGGCAGCCCGGCGCTACCCCGCCTGAAGGTCCCCTTTAGTTGAACCGCTTCAGGGAATCGTCTTCGGCGGCAGTGGTATGAGCATTTGCCCCCACAGGCGATGTAGGTAACTGAAATGTACCTGGGTAACCTCCAGAGTGGCGCCTGGGCGGCAAATCTGGAACCTCGACCGTCAAGCCTCACTCGACTTCTCTGTTACCAGTAGGTACCTAGATGAGGTTTTTCCCGAAGCTCCAAACACACCCAGCTCTAGGGCAACATCGGTCTCGCACAACGCTTCAGCAATCGCTTTTCGCTCAGAGACACTCTTGCTTATTCCGCTGCTCATCGATCCTTTCTCACGGCAGAATCATGGTCCGCATCAAAGAGAGGTACCTCCTCGTCAACATTGTTTACCTGCCAGATCCCGCCAAGACCAGCAAAGACCGTGTGCCGGACTTCGTGATCCAGCACCAGCCCACTGTCGAGAGGCTGACGCCGCAGGCGCTGCTCAAGGCCATCCGGTCCGAGGTTGCTCTACTGTTTGGAGACTACGGGTCGGGAGCTCTTGAAGGCCACCTTTCAGGTACGCCAGAGCCGCTGCCAACCTCCCCGCCCTTTTCTCCCCGGAGGCTGCTCTCGCTGACGACGCCATGCCCGCAGTCAAGTACTTATCCCTCGCTACATCTACCTTCATCCTCCGTTGTGCCAGGGGCCATCACCAAATACTGTGGGCAGCTCTGGCCCTGATGGATCACGTCCCCGTCAAGGACGGTCGGCCGTGCACCTTCCGCGTCGTCCGCGTGAGCGGTACCATGCGCAAAGCCGAGGAGGAGGCCCTCCGCCAGGCCAGGAGTCTTATCCTTGCGGCCAAGCACGAGACTTCCTCATCAACCACAACGTTCACAACTCACCCACCAGCAGTACCCCAGGATTTGCGGGACCACGCTATGCTCGACGTCTCCAGTGACCCCAGCGATGGTCCTGAGAGCCAGGACGACCAAGGTTGAAACAGGGGGTATCATTTTTTCCTCACCACCCTAACTCCGCTGTCTGCCGGTATCGACATATCCCCAAAGTCAGACTCCATGTCCACATCACGCTCTCCCACAGGCCTGGACGACTGCTCTGATTCCATTGCCTGTTCCCGCGCCATATTCGATTGCTCTTCGTCAGCCTGCCGTTCGAGCCGGTCGTGTTCCTCTTTTTGGTCGATCCACCGCTCCTGGATGTCCTGAACATCCAGCATGGATGCCTCGTTCCGCATTGCGACAGCCCATATGGTGTCGTTGGCACCTTCGGCGCCCCCGAAAACATACCCGCCAGCACGGTCGATGACCCGCAGCAAATGCATCATGCTCTTCTTGTTCTCGACCGCCAGTACTTCATATCTTACCAAGCCGTAGCTTTCGATCATGTTGGCGACGGCCTCATTGAGCCGGCCAAACTTCTCGCTGCGCAGGGCAGGAGATTCTGCGTCGAGGAATGGAGTCAGATACGTCAGGTCGTCGACGTCAGTATAGTACTCGAGGTTGAAGGGCAACTCGTCGTATGATGAGACCTTGTCTATCTTAGACAGGACGTTGACATGGGGCATGTCCATCTGGATCATCGCCCGCAGGGATAAGAGAACGTTGGAAATGTAAAGGGAAGGCTGCGTGACGCAGATGGAGTCGGAAAGATGTATGCAGACAA
This sequence comes from Cordyceps sp. RAO-2017, assembly GCA_002591385.1. NCBI lineage: Eukaryota > Fungi > Ascomycota > Sordariomycetes > Hypocreales > Cordycipitaceae > Cordyceps > Cordyceps sp. RAO-2017. The sequence goes on from NJEV01000660.1 coordinate 7,520, forward strand.
ACTAAGGCGGGTCAGCGAATGCAAGAGTCAATCTCAACCCCCTCACCATCGGCGAGACGTACCCTGAAGCCCGATTTTTGGAGCTTGTGGAAGATGTTCCTGAGCGAGTTGTGATGAGTGTACAGCTCGACCTGCCCGGGGCAGTCGAACAGCACGTAGTCGTCCCCGAACCCAGCCAGGCCCTCCTGCAGCCACTCGAAGTTATGTTCAAGCTCCTCCAGGGCGTAGAGGATGCCGCCGTTCGGCCCTAGTTTGTCCTCTCGCATGATATCCTCCAACTTGACCAGACTCCGGATGTCGAGCGCGCATGGGTAGCTAGTCTGGTCATTGGCCGGATCGAGGTTCACGACGGAACACGCACGCCCGACGGCGCCCATGAATTGGTGCACTGACGGGAGATAAAGGTCAGAGTCAGAACCAGATGCGCTCGGCGACTTGTCGCCTGGAGCAGAAGCACTTACTGCCATCGCAGTACGTGCTCTTTCCGGAGCCCGGACTGCCCAGAACCAGCTGCGCGAAAGGCATCGGATCGGAGATGTAAGGCCCTCAAGGACACATGCTTGGTACGCAGAGCAGCAGCATCCAGTGGTGTACCCGAGAGAGGGTACCCCGAATATCCAAATCGAATCCTGATCCTTCCGAGTGGCTCATATGCGTCAGAGAAGTACACTGTCGGACGGAAAAAGAGGGACGACCGGTGTGAATTTGATCGGTGCTGGGCAGATCTAAGCAATCCGAGGCTCGAGCCAGGGCCGGCAATCGGCGGCGGTCGTGCAATAGCCGGACAAATCTCGGGCCGGAGTGGAGAGCTTGGAAGCCTGCGAAACTACCACAACCCACACTCCCTCTCGCTAACAGAGTTTGTTTATTGTCTTTCTCATTTCTCTTCCTGTGCGCAATTTTGCCTGAACAGCTGCCGAGCGCCGCCACACATGATGCGGATCTCCTGCTGGCAGCAGAATCTGCAGCCATGGCATCTGACCTGCCAAATGCTGCACAAGTCGTCGACAACGTCTCCGGCAGCCTCAACGCGGCGATGGAGTCGTCGGCCTGGCCCTTCTCCGCTGCCGAGACCACTGCCGCCCACGCGGTAGAGGTCCGCCATGCGTCTGGCTGGTTCGACTTGCTCGGCTGGCTGCTGTTATTCACCATCAACCTCGTGTCGACTGTCCTGTATTGGGCCATTCGCATCACCACCATCAACGTGCCGCGAATTCTCTATACGCTCTTCTCCACCAGCTGGACGGTGACCATGAACGCCACCACGCTGTATGTTTGTCCCTTCGACACGCGGCGCTCAAGACTCACATCTCGTCTAGCATGCTTATCGTGGCGGGCATCGTGTCAGCCGTCAGCTGGGTCGTGAGGTATCGCATCCTCAACATGTATTCGAGACTTCCCCCCGAGCCCCAGCGCAAGGAGCCCGAGATCGACCTTTTCCCCGACACACACGAGGAAGGCGCAAAATTGGGCCTCGCCAGCTACCTGGATGAGTTCCTGAGCGCCATCAAGATTTTCGGCTACCTGGAGCGCTCCGTCTTCCACGAGCTCACTCGGAGCATGCAGACGAGGAAGCTGATTGCCGGGGAGACCATCAACCTGGAGGAAGAGAAGGGCTTCTGTATCGTGGTCGATGGCGTGGTCGAAATATTCGTCAAGTCCAGCCGAGATCCCCGCGCGACCGTCGGCTCCCAGCGGCCCGGCTGGGAACATTCGGACGACGAGGATGTGGTCCCTGGCCAGCAGAGGTATCAGCTTCTCACCGAGGTGCGCAACGGCGCTCCCATGTCGTCCCTCTTTTCAATCATGTCGCTCTTCACCGAAGACATCAAGCTCGGTCTCGCCGGCGAAGAGTCGCCCCGAATACCGCACACTGCGTCGAGCGACTACAGAGGTCGCGGCTCGTTCAGGGCATCCAGCTCGAGAGCAGCATCTCAAGTCCCGGTTTCCATGCCGAACACGCCCCATTTCGACGTCGGCTCGGACCATCCTACCGTCAAGACGGAACGTGCCACGCAACCGCAGACCAATCACCGTCCTACAACCTCGAGTATTCCCCCAATGTCGCTTGACACCTCTGGCCTTTCGTCCGCCAATTCGGCACAGAAACCTGGCCTGTCCCGTCGAATGACTTCGAGCTCCGCACACCCAGACGTCATCGCCCGTGCTACTGTGGACACGACGATTGCCATCATACCGGCAAGTGCATTCCGTCGTTTGATCCGGATCTATCCCAAGGCCACATCGCACATTGTACATGTCATTCTCTCCCGCTTTCAGAGAGTGACCCTGTCGCACGCGTTCAACTACCTGGGCCTCACCAGCGAGGTCTTACAAACGGAGAAGAGCATGATCAAGTACACCGTCTGCCAGCTGCCCAACATGCTGAGGGGCGATGCCTTGACAAGATTGAAGGAAAAGTTCAGTCGTGAGCGCGAAAAGATCGGGAAAGACGAGGAGACTAAGGGTATCGCCCTGCACAACGCAGCGGCCACTCGTCGGCGCCGGTCCAGCAGCTCAACCTTGCGTAAGGAGGCAGTGCTCTTCTCCATGGCCAAGCAGCGGACCCCATCGTCGGGTGGTGGCTCGGCCGTCCCCGCGCATGCACTGCATGATTATCGGACCAATCCTGGCGATCTGCTCGCACAAACCCATCTGGCTCGTTCTGCAGGCAGGACAGCTGCGGCCGGTGCAATAATGGGGTCGATATCGAATCCATCAACCGAATTACTGACGCCTCTGGATTCAAGGTCATTCAATCCTTTCGATTCTCAAAGGCACGCGCGCATCTCCATCGACCCGCGCGAGTCCGCCGATGAAGACAATCTCTTCAGAGCTTCGATTTTGGAGTGTATGTTCACGTCATTGGGACTGGACGGTGGTGGTACGGCGTCCCGGGAGCCGGAGTCCACCGAGGGATCGCCCAGGTTGGTCTCCTTTGATCAACGACGCACCAAAGCGCTCTACGCGAGCAATGCCTTTGGCTTCATGCCCCCCTTCGATAACTCCGGGGACGGGGACACCGAGTCTGTGACTTCAAGCGGCATCGCAGCTCTCACGCCCCCAAGCGCCCAGGGTCTATCGCACGAGATGAGGGACGAAGTCGAAATAGTCTTCTTCCCCAAAGGCTCCGTCCTCGTCGAGCAAGGGGAGAGAAACCCGGGCTTGTACTACGTCATCGATGGCTTTCTTGACACTGGGTCGAGCGACTACCAAGGCTCGCAAAGCATCATTCAAATGTCTGGGTCGGGCGACTTCAGAGCAGGTCATGAAGCATTCGGGTCGGAGGAGACGGGACCGGATGGAGCTACTGATGGCGAGAAAAAAGCGCCTACTCGCAGAAGTGTGGCCCTGATCAAACCCGGGGGCTTGGCCGGGTACATCGGGAGTGTGTCCTCTTACCGATCCTTCATTGACGTGGTGGCCAAAACGGACGTTTACGTCGGGTTTTTGCCTCGAGCCTCTCTTGAGAGGATCGTCGATAGGTATCCTATCGTCCTACTCACCATGGCGAAGCGGCTGACCAACATCCTGCCGCGTCTCATCCTGCATATCGACTTCGCCCTGGAATGGGTGCAAGTCAACGCGGGCCAAGTCATCTACCATAACGGCGATGAGAGCGACGCCATATACATCGTACTCAACGGCCGTCTGCGGCTTGTGGAAGACAGGAAAGACGGTGGAATGTCGGCTCTCGCCGAGTACGGCCAGGGTGAAAGCGTTGGCGAGCTCGAGGTACTTACGGAGACTGCGCGAGCCGGGACGCTGCATGCCATCCGCGACACCGAACTGGTCAAGTTTCCGCGGACTCTCTTCAACAGCCTTGCTGAGGAGCATCCCAACATCACCATCAAGATCTCTAAGATCATAGCCTCTCGTATGAGAGCCGCAGTCGATGGTGCGTCACAGAACAGCGGGAAACAAGCCGGGATGGGGACGGTCAACAACCAGAGGAAATCGACAATGAACCTACGCACCGTGGCCATCCTACCAGTGACGGCTGGCGTCCCCGTTGTGGAATTTGGCAATCGTCTGATGAACGCGCTGGCCCAGGTCGGACCGCCCAACGGCGCCACCTCGCTAAACCAAGCAGCCATTTTGAACCACCTGGGCAAGCATGCCTTCAACAAGATGGGCAAGCTACGGCTTTCTCAGTATCTTGCCGACTTGGAAGAGAAGTACGGCTTGGTAGTTTATGTGGCCGGTGAGAAACCCCTCGTCATTTTTTTTCTTTTGCATCGCGTTACTTGCCCTGCTTTTCTTGCATCATGATGAGAACTTTCAAACCACAGGCGAACAGCCCATGATGGTCTTTCTTAACTCTAATTTTTTCCTGATTGCGCCGTTCTGCTCCCGAAGATGATGAAACTCGCAGGCGACTGGTCGAGTGCTAATATCGACCCTCCAGATACAAACGTCAACTCGCCGTGGACGCAGACATGCATCACGCAAGCCGATAGTATCCTGCTCGTGGGCCTGGCTGAGGGGTCTCCGGCCACGGGAGAGTACGAGCGGTTCATGCTTGGGATGAAGTCTACCGCACGCAAGATGCTAGTACTTTTGCATACCGAGAGATTCTCTCGGCCCGGACTGACCAGATCCTGGCTGCGGAACCGCATGTGGATCAACGGTGGCCACTACCATATCCAGATGGCCTTCAGGACCAACGCCATACCAGTGCACCCTCCGTCGAAGAAGTTGGGTCAGGCCCTGAAGGAACGAGTGCAGGTGCTGCAGGCCGAGATCCAAAAGTACACGTCGAGGAAGGTGCACCACACCGCATACTACTCCCCAGACAGCCCTTTCAAGGGCGACTTCCACCGGCTTGCGCGCAGGCTGTGCGGGAAGTCGATTGGCCTTGTTTTGGGAGGAGGCGGAGCGCGAGGAATCAGCCAGATCGGCATCATCCGAGCCATGGAAGAGGCAGGTATCCCGATCGACCTGGTGGGAGGCACTTCCATTGGGGCCTTCGTCGGTGCGCTGTACGCGCGACACGCCGATGTCGTGCCCATGTTCGGCTTCGCCAAGAAGTTCGCGGGCCGCATGGCCAGCCTGTGGCGGTTTGCCCTGGACCTTACCTATCCGTCGGCTTCCTACACCACCGGACACGAGTTCAACCGGGGCATCTTCAAGACGTTTGGCAACATGCAGATTGAAGACTTCTGGCTTGAGTTTTATTGCAACACGACCAACATCAGCAAGAGCAGGGCCGAGTTTCACACGAGCGGATACGCCTGGCGGTACATCCGAGCGTCGATGTCTCTGGCCGGCCTCCTGCCGCCGCTGTGCGACGAGGGCAGCATGCTCCTGGACGGTGGCTACGTGGATAACCTGACGGTCTCGCACATGAAGGGCCTGGGGGTCAACACGATCTTCGCCATCGACGTGGGCGCGCTGGACGATGACACGCCGCAGTCGTATGGAGATTCGTTGTCGGGGATGTGGGCGTTCTTCAACCGGTGGAACCCGCTGTCGTCGCATCCAAACCCGCCGACGCTGGCCGAGATCCAAGGCCGACTGGCGTACGTCTCGAGTGTGGACGCGCTTGAGCGAGCCAAGACGATGGCGGGCTGCATCTACATGCGACCGCCGGTGGACGAGTACGGGACGCTGGACTTTCACAAGTTCGACGAGCTGTACCGGATGGGGCACAAGTTTGGCAAGGACTTTCTGCAGAAGCTGCGGGAGCAAGGCGCGCTGCCGGTGACGGAGGAGACGGGCGCCAAGGAAGCGATGAGGCGGACGACGGCGCCGCGGCGAGCCAGCATCTAGGCGTGGGGGTGGCGGCTCCCGAGACGGGTGAGGAGGTTCTGCTGTCAGTGACCCAGACGAGTCATCAGAACTGCGGCGCTGCGGGAAGACAAGCCATAGTGATTCACGTGTACTCGTCAGCTGAAACACTTGACAAGACTCTTCTCGGCGACGATCGATGGCGTATCTGTCGTGTTCGGACGCATGCGATGACATGTCAGTCGTCTTTGCGAGTATGCATGCATGCCTTGTGCAAGGTGACATCCAAAAGGTTGAGGACTGGCATTCGTCTATTTCCTGCCTGTTTCGCATCTAGCCGTCGCGATCCGCCATCTACGAGCCAAGACCGTCCGTCCCGCGAATCAGTAGAGAAAGAGAGCGAGAGAAGAGTGGAAAGAGGGAAGGGGAGGGGAAGAGCAGGCGCAAAGAAAGAAGAAGAAAAAGGAAAAACTAGGGCGCGGCATCGTCGTCGTCAGGGGCGGCCAGGACGGCCTCGGCGCGCTCGACGAGCTGTTCGAAGAGGCTCTGGACGTGCTCGTCGCGGACGGCGGCGCCGGCGGTGCAGACGCGGATGGCGAAGCGGCCGTCGACAACGGTGGCGGTGAGGAAGAAGTCGCCGCGGGCGTCGAGGTCGCGATGGAGGCGCTGGGTGCGGCGGCCGGGGCGGTCGTCGGCGTCGGCGCGCAGGCGCAGGGTGACGAGGGCGAAGCGGGCCGGGGTGAAGACGGCGAAGAGGTCCGAGCGGGCGCGCAGGCGGGCCTCGAGGGCCTCGGCGAGGCGGATACCGAGGCGGACGTGGTCGCGCAGGGCGCGGGCGCCAAAGGCGCGCAGGACGGCCCACAGCTTGAGGGAGCGGAAGCGGCGGCCGAGGGCGATCTGCCAGTCGCGGAAGTCGACGACGGCGCCGGCGTCGGAGGCGGCGTTGCGCAGGTACGGCGGCTGGACGCTCAGCGCCTCGATCAGGTCGTCGCGGCGGCGGACGAAGAGGGCGGAGCAGTCGAAGGTGGTAAAGAGCCACTTGTGCGGGTTGAAGTTGAAGGAGCGGAAGCGGCCGGCGGCGTCGGCCAGGGGGCGGTGCTCGTCGAGGACGAGGGCGGCGCCGGCGTAGGCGGCGTCGACGTGGACCCAAACGTCGCGCGGGGTGGCGGCGCGCGGGGCCAGCGCGGCGGCGATGCCGTCCAAGTCGTCGACGGCGCACACGTCGGTCGAGCCGAGCGTGGCCGTCAGGTAGAAGGGCTCGAGGCCGCGGGCGGCCAGGGCGGCCAGGG
>NJEV01000661.1:3534-14192 GCA_002591385.1 Cordyceps sp. RAO-2017
GCTCGCTTCTGGCGGCCGGCAGCCCACACGGCGGGCTCCATCACAGAATGCCCGAGTCCTTAAGCGCGTTGTTCAAGATGGTCTCCTTGACGGCGGCAAAGACGAGGCGGATGTTGGACGTGTCGGTAGCTTGGGTCAGGCTGCGACCAACGTCAGCGCCGGCCGTCAGCCCCAGGGGGGGGAAGGGGCGCTTACTGGGGATACAGATTCAGGTGCGCTCGGTTGACCTGGTTGAAGCGCCACAGCAGGTATTTGGCCGCCTTGTTGACGTCGTTGCCGCCCGAGTAGTCCGGGAAGTAGTTGTTGAGCGGCGACCGGGTCAGCTTCTGCTTGAAGATGTCGACCTTGTTGAGGAAGAGGATGATGCTGGTCCTCATGAACCAGCGCGAGTTGACGACCGAGTCGAACAGGAGCAGGCTCTCCATCATCCGGTTCTGTGCTCGCGTCAGCCACCGGCCTGCGCCATGCGCGGCCCCGGACTCACCTGGCTGCTCTCCTCGAGGAGCACCTGGTCGTATTCGCTGAGGGCGACGCAGAAGATGATGGACGTCACGTTCTCGAAGCAGTGGATCCACTTCTTCCTTTCGCTCCTCTGCCCGCCCACGTCGAACATGCTGGCGGCGCGTCAGCCGTCGGTCCGCCTGCGCCGCGCGCACGCCGTCACTTACTGGATGCTCAGCTGGCCCATCTGGAAGCGCGTTTCGTAGATGCCGGTCGTCTTGGTCCGCGCCCGCAGCACGTCCATCTCGTTGGGCAGGTAGTCGGGCTTGACGATGCGCATCGCCTCCTGGAAGAAACTGCGGCGGCGCGTGAGCACGGCGGGCTTTGGGGGCGGGAGGCTGGGCGGCCGGCCGGCTCGACTTACTACTCGGCCGAGTCCATGAGGTAAAACTCGGTCTGGCGCGTCATGAGCTCGTCCTTGGCCGGGTCGGACCACAGCGACCGGACGGCGATGCCGACCTGGGGGTCGATGTGGGCCTCGGGCCCCGGCTCGGCCTGGTACTCCATGAGGAAGTCGACATGGCGCCGGTTGTCGGGGTTCTGCAGCTTGATGTCGAACTGGTCGAGGGCGGTGATGATGGCCTTGGCGCAGTCGACGAGGTTCTTGAAGACGGTGGATCGGTAGTTGTAGAGCTCGTCGTCCGAGTATCCCTTGAGGTGGATGATCTTCATCTGCTTGACGATGGTCGACTTGCCGCTCTCGCCGGAGCCTGGAAAGGGGGGCGGGAAGCGCACGTCAGCGGGCGGAAGCGCGCGGCCGGCGGGCCGGCGAGGGGAGCGGGAAGGGGGGAGCGGGAAGGGGGGAGCGGCGCGGGTTACCCAGGAGCAGGATCTTGCATTCCTTGCGTAATCTCTTGGAGTCCTCCTCGATGGTCTTGTCGATGGCCTGGCTCTTCTTCTTCTGCTCGGCCTCCTCGGCGCTGGAGCTCATGCAGCCGCCCATGGTCAAGGGCGCGGCAGGGTCGGCGGCGATGCTGGCGCAGGGCAACCGGTAGGCAGATGGGCCCGACGGGCCGACGTGGCCGCCAAAGCGTGCAGGTGGCGAGGGCAGCGGGCGGCTTCAGTGACGACTCATGGGATATCGGCGCAAGGCTCGGGCGGCGGCGGCGGCGGTCGGTCGATGCCGACGAGCGGCGGCTTTGGAGCGGGGAGCGAGGAGAGGGGAGGGGGTGCGTCGGGGATGTCGGCGGCGGCTCGTTCGGGTCGACAGGCGGCGGCGGACGGGCGGGCGGCGATGGGCGGCGGCAGGCGGGTTGGGCGAGGCCGGCCGGCGAGCTCGTCGTCTCTGTCTTCCGGGACGGAGAAGCGGAGGCCAAGGCCAAGGCGGCGGCGGCGACGAGCGAGCGAGGGCGGGCCGTGAGGCGAGGCGGGTGGAGGAGAAGCAGCCTCGTGGTCGATGGCGCTGTCGGATCAGCCTTCCATTGGTTGCCAGAGGCGGAGGCAGCCGAGGCTCTCTCTTTTTTTTTTTTTTTCTCCTCCCCCGTCGATCGTGGCACTCTGTCGAAACGAATGAGCGAGTCGTCGAAAGGTGCGGCTATGTCAGAGGTAAGGTCAGAGGTTTAGGTAAAGAGCATTAGGTCAGTCGGGAGCCAAGCAGGCAGGTAGGAGGCAGGTAGGTAGGTAGTAGCTTGGCGGCAGGTTAGTGGTAGGTAGGTGCTAGGTTGGGTAGGTAGGCAGGCAGGCAGGCAGGCAGGCAGAACAGACAGGCAGAGGGCAGAGAGGGTCGGTCTAGGCTAGGCAGGTAGCGCGCCGCCTGCCCAACAACGACGAATACCTGGCTGGAAGGCCGGTGACAGACAAGACAGCTCAGACTGACAGGCAGCGAGGCTTGACGGCTGGGTAGCAGGCGAGGTAGCGAGCAAGACTCGGGCGCATGCGTAGGGCGGCATGTACCTGCTGGAGGCGAGGCCGGAGGTAGCGGGTACGGATCGGCATCTGCAGCACCGCATCGGCCGGGCCTGGCTCGCAGGTATCTGCTACCGGCCGGCCGCGGTGTGCAGGTGGCCACGGCTCCGGAAGGGGTACCTGGCCAGGCCTCGGTACCCAGGATCTGTACCCTGGCGAGGCGGAGAGAGGGCTGGGACGCGCAGCGCGGCGCAGGTACCTCGATACCTTGGCTGTCTTGGGGGCCGCGACCACCTGAGATGGGAGTAGTGGGTACCTAGCCGTTTCCAGCCACACGGCCTGACGACGCCTGCTGTTGTGGCCACGGTCGCCATCGTCGCACGCCCAGACGGACGAGACGGACACCTTCTTCCTTCTCTTGCACCTCGTCTCTGGCCTCGGCGGCTGAGGAAGCGGGCTGGGCAACGGGCGCACGTTGCGGTCCAGGTATGTAGTTCCAGCGCGGAAGCGGCCCTTCTCGCCCTCGGCGCGGGCGAGGTACCCGGGACAAGGTGCTGGGTACCTACCGACGGGCCTCGTCGGAATGCTGCAGACAAAGGGCTTCTCAGCGCGCAGCTCCTGTCAGAGAAGGCCGCTGTTCCAGCCCGTCGCCCTGCCGGCTCCCACTCCCTAGCCCGGAACGGCGACGGCCAGCAGCTGCATCGCCCCCCCCCCCCTTGGCGTCTCTGCTGCTTATCGCATCAGCGGCGGCGCCGTTCTTGAACGCTGCCTGCGCGCCGCTCTACAGTGCACGCACTGGGACTGCACAGTGCTCTGGCCTGCCCGGGGCAGAGCAGGGAGCGGGCGGTGGGGTCGGCCTTCCGCCGGCCAATTAGCGTCGAGCCGGCTCCGTGGGGTCGTGGCTGGTTGCGGAGGAGGCAGGCGCGCAGCCGAGCACGAGAGCGATGCTAGCGTCCAGGCAGTGGTACCTGGACACGTGCGACACCGGGAACGGCTCGTCGTCACCGCCGGGACTTCCAGCGACGGACGGGGCCTGAGCAGCAGGAAAACAATAATGGCCGCGATGGATAATAATAACGGTGCATCCTGCGACCGCACAGAGCTGTTTGGCCACGTTCTCAGGGGAGGGGGGCGAGAACGGCGCAGGCAAGGTCCGGGGTAGGCCAGGGGGGGGGGAAGAGACGGGGCCTGTCGACCTGGTAATACGTGGTACGGATACCGCCAGGTGATGTGCATAGTAAGATCATGTACTTGGACGTAGTGCCCATCTCTTTTTCTAGGCGTCGGCTATAGAGGGGGCCAGCGAATGGCCGCAAAGGCGGAAGCACATGGCCTGTACAGACTATGTACAGGCGACTGCACATGAGTGTCTCATACAAAGAACAGACTACGAGGTATCTGCTATCCGGGCATCTAAGACAGACACCCCCCCCCCCCTCCACTAATCCTTCCCGGGGGAGCAGCGGTTCCTCGGAATCCTTCCTCATTTTCCAGCGCAAACTGCAGGACGGAGCCGGGTAGGCTGCAGCGGCGGTGCAGAGGAGAAAAGGGGCTAAGCTGGAGGCAAGGCGGGACGAGGCAATTGTCGACGAGCTGCAGTCGCGCGTCTCGACGCCCCGTTCAGCCGCTGTCTCTGGGCCAGACAGGCTGTGCGCGCAAGGGCTGTTTGTTTGTGTCGTGGATCCTCGCTCGATGGCCTCGGTAGTCTCTTACTGGTCCTAGCATGTACAGTAGGCATGTACACACTACTGTCCATGTATGCGTGGGCATCGTCCGCCGACAGCCGGCCGCCGCCGGTCTTGGTTAGGAGAGCCAGAGGCGTGCTGTAGCCGGTCGGTAGTCGACACTCCCTCCAGCAACGGCGGCGAGGCGCGGCGGAAACATGTAAGCCCCAGTCTGCTTGCCGCCTGGGCCACTGGTCGTGGCCAGCCCGTCCCGCGGCGCAGGCGTCCTCGACGAGGCCGAGTCTTGCCAAGGCATTGCTGTATATGGCATGTATATGCACGCCCGTCTGGTCGGAGGCGGCGGCTGCTCTGGGCGGGAGAGCGATGGCGTCGGCTTTAGCTTCGGTCGACGTGAACGGACGACTGGCTAGCTGCTCCGCTGCCTGCCGGGGCTACGGGCGACGAGCGAGCCGACGACGACGACGACGACGACGACGACGACGACGACGACGACGGCTCTGCCGTGCATTTACGAGCCGTCACAATCGACCGATTCCTGCCTGCGTCCATGTACATATGTATGTACAGTATGTATGTATGTACATATGTACATGTGTACATCCTCTCATCTCTCGACTCCCGCCGCTGTTTCAGTCTAGGCGCCCGATTGTCGACCTTGGCTTCCGATGACAGCACACCGACAGACCAAGGAGAGGTGTGCTCGATCAGTCGCTGCGAAACGGTCGTCAACAAATCGGCGCGGCAGCCCAGACACCATGTCACGCCGTCCTGTCGCTCCGTCTCCTCGTCCAACCCTGCAGGGACCGGCTATAGCGCCGCCGTTCAGGGCCAAGAGGCTCGTCGAGTCGATACGAGACGCACATATCGCACCGGGATGTGCGGAGACGCTTCGCGGCTTGACGACGAGCAAAGGGGGAAGCGAAAGAAGACTGCTGTCGACACGAGTACCTGGGTACCTACTTGCGTGCCGGTGTCGGGGCGGGATTACCTCAGCAGGCACCAGACCGCTCGAGACACACCCACAGCGAACTTGATATAAGCAAGGCAACGGGCCCCCGTCAGACATCGGCCGCGTGTCTCAGCACGTTTTCCTCGTCCCCTTTGCCGGGTCTCGCAGAACAAACAGCCTCGGCTCCCTTTTCCTCCTCTCCTTGTTGTTTTCCTGCTCCCTTCTGCTCCTTTCTGCTCTCTCTGTCTGAGTCGGGCCGGTGCCTTCTGTAGCGGCCCCCGCCCTCGCGTGCCCGCCCGTCCTCTGCACCGAGACAAACACTGCGAGAACAAACACATACACACACACACGCACGCATACATACACATGCACCAGATACATTGGGAAAAAAAAACAACGACGCACAAACGCCGACTCATCCACGACACACAGGGGCAATCCATCCCTGAGCACGTGCCTTGACCCCGGACCGCGACTGCAGACGCGGGTAGACAGACGGCCCGAAATGTCCCCGGGTACAAGTACCTAGCCAAGGGTCTGTCCTGTCCGGCAATCTGGCCGTCGGCATGTACTGGGTACCTGCCGCTCAGTCCCCCCTTGCCATGGGGCCAAGAGGGCGGCTGGCGCTCGCATCGGCAGCGCGCTCCCGCAACCGGCCTGACATCAGCGCCACGAGCCGGAAACCGGGCAAGAGAAGAAAGAAAGAAAAAAAAAGAGACATCTCGTGCTCGGCCATTCATCCCTGACACCTCCCCGGTCGCGCGCACGCGACGGCCGTGTGCCTGCTTGTCCCCGCCGCACTGCATGCCGCTGTAGGTATATGTATAGGCATTGGGCACAGCATGTATGTATGCTTCATGCTCACATGTGTTAGGTACTTGCCTCGCGGCCGCCCGCCTCCCGAAGCAAGCAAACAGCGCGACGGCGACGACGGCGACGACGGCGACGACGGCGACGACGACGGCGAAACCGCCGCGCCTTGGCTGCCTGCATCTGCCGTCCCGTTGCGCGCATGTGCGCGTTTTCGTCATCGTCAGGGCGCACCGCGCTCCTTTCGTTTCAGCCGTCTCGCGACCTGCCGAGGCTGAAACGCCCGTCTCGACTCGCCCTTTTTTCTTTTTCTCTTTTTCTTCTCTCCTTCTCCCTCTCCGGGGGGAAGGGGGAGGGGCATGACGGTTGACAGAGGGAGAGGGAGAGAGACAGAGACAGAGCAAGTCGCGGCGGTAGGGGAAGAGGCACAAGATCCAACCGCAGGTACACAGCCTGCTGCAGCAGAAAGGACCGTCCAGCCGCGGTCCCTTGCTCGAAGCTGCGAACATGGGCCGTGGAAGCCGGGCCGCAGACTTCCAAAACAAGTCGTTGCCTGCCAGCCAGATCCAAGTTACACGTGCTGGCTGCTGGGTCTCGGACAGGGAGGCACATGGCGCGCCCCGACCGGTGCCACGTCTCCTTGTCTGCGAACCATCCTGGCCCCTGCCGTGCCTCGTCTGCATCTGTCCCTCTCTGTACTGTATTCCTCGTCTCACTCCGGGCGCAAGACTGCGGTCCGAACCACCCTCGACGTGCCCGTCAGCCTCACCTTGGTCTGACCTGCTGTCTCACCATCCATCCTGCCTGCCATCCCACGAGGAGTCGGCCACCACACGAGCTCGACAGGCGGCTCAACAGTCGTCGTCTGGTCCGTCTTGTCCACCATCGCGTACTCGACGCCGCCACTGGGTATCTGCTGTACCGGACACGGATCTACCTCATCTGGGTAGTGTGTAGTTAATGTGCTGTATGCAGCAAGTGTCAGTGACGAGGCCGATCCTCAACTTGCTGCCTGGTATTCCTCCGTGTACCGTGTACACTCCGGTCGTGGGCTGCGTCCATGCAGCCCGTGGCTCGTCGAGACGAGGAACCCCGGTCATGCCTCCTCTTCCTCCTCTTCCTTCTTGCTCTTGCACTTCTCTTTCCCTTCCCTTCCGTCCCCTTTCGACAGGGAATGCACGTGGCCGGACAGGTCCAGACGCACACCAGACCTTCTCCGGACCCGCTCCAGTCGCCTCAGACAATGCCTGTCTTGCCGGACAGCACGTGGGAAGCAAAAGGTCCCCCGGCCGAGGTCCTGCTCCTGCGCGCGGCAGAGGCCAGAAATAAATACCGGAAGCGGGCGAACATCTCTTGATCGGGGCCCGATACAGGCCCTCCTGCCGTTGCCGTCCCCTTCATCGCCCTCGATCCCTCGTCTCTCACGGGTGGGCCGTTCCGCAAAGAGGGCTCTGCCCTCCTCGACCGACGGCGAATCCGCCTCTCGACTCGATCGGGTAGCATCGGGATGGAGGCCAGTCGAGCCGCATCTCGCTGCGGCCCGATCCTGTCGAGCCAGTGGACCGTACGTGACGGTGTCGATCCCGCTGGCGAGGTAGTCGGACAGGCCACACAACCTCCTCGCCGTCTCCTGCCGCTTGCTTCTGCCCTGCTCGTCACAAGCGGGCCACGGCCCCTCGGCAAGGCTGCGGACATGCACCCCTCCATGTCAACGGGAGACGGCAGTGAGGGCGAGGGCAATGAACGACTGGCCTGGCGTCGAGGAAAGGCAAGCTTCAATTTATCTGGAGCGTCGGCAGGGCCAGCAGCTCGACTGCCGTCCGCCACCTGGGCCGACTCTTTTCCTCAGAGGGGCCCATGTCTCGCTCATGCAATGCAAGACACGCTGGCAAGATGACGAAAGAAGCCTACCCCGTCATGCAAGGAAGCCGTTGAGGGACGTCTGCCGCAGGCGACTTAGCGGCTCTCGATGACCTTCCGGCTCGATGGCCCTCGTCGAGTACATGACGGCCGCGCGTCGACCCGCCCGGCGCCGCGGCGCAAGACTGGCGAAAGAGGAGAGGGTGGCGAGGCAGACGGCGAGGCAGATGGCGAGGCAGACGGCCGTCGTTCCCGCGTGCAGAGAGCAGAAATGGGCACAATTAATATCCTCAGCATGCCTGGCAAGGGGCCTGAAGGCGAGACGAGGCAGAGCCACGTGATATAACCGCCTCGTGGTGGGGCGCCCAATTTGTTTGTTTACTTACGTGATCCGTCGCACCCTTTCTTTTTCCTCGTCAACATGGGGGGGGAGAAAACGTGGTGGTGGACAAAGTCAAGCGCCCCCTCGCCAGCCTCCCTCGGCCGCTGCAGAGACAAGCCGTTATAACGGGCCGAGCATCATCTTGCCCGGACCGCCCGTCGCCGTCTCTTTCTCGCCGTCTCTCGCTCTCTCGCTCTCTCTCTCTTTGGCGCGCGCGCGCTCCGTCTCTCTCCTGCTCCGTCTCTCGCCCGCTCTCTGCCCCCCGAAGCTGGCCGAGACCGACCGACCACTCGAGTCCCGCCAGCCGACCGGATCGGCGTCACGTCTCTTGGCCAACGAACGCCTCGCCTGCCAGAGCCAAAGACTTCGCTCCGACCCTCGCTCGCCCCGGCTGGCCACCCCCTTTCTAGCCCGCACTGACACCTCACCTTGCATCTCGTCGCCGGCAAGCTTGGTGCCCTGACTGCCGAGGCCGCCTCGTCCACCCCGCCGACCCGACTCCCTGTCTCTCCATCCGGCTCTGGCCCTGGCCCCGAGGCCGCGCTGCTGGTCCTGAGACGCAGACAGACGACGCCGAATGATATAGCGTGCAGCTGGCGATAGCCACTTCGGACCCTTGTCCCGCTGGATGCCGATATCACTCGTCCGTCTCGCCCAAGCGCGTCCGTTCACCCGACCAACTCGGCGGCCCCTTGGCGACTGTAAGCGCATGGATTACCCCAGAGCGCTCCGCGAACCCGGCATTTTCTTCTTTTCTCCTTGATTTTTCCCCTTTTTCCCCACCATTATTCATCATCACATTTCATTCTCCGCGTGCAGGACAAGGCCTACATACATACATCTACCCGCCGGGTCGAGCCGCCGCCTGCGTGAGACAGAGCATGAGTGGCCAGGACGACGACAGCTCCCAGAACGGGGCCGAGGCGCAGTCTGTCTTGCTGTCGCCCATCGATAGTCCGCGGCCGCCCGATTCCCCGTCTGCCTCGTCCTTCGCGCCGCTCGTCACCGTCGTCGGCTTCCACCATGCCCGCGGTCCCGAGGTGGAGAGCTGGTTCGGCGTCGACGACGGCGTCGACCCGGCCGCCGATTTCGGATGGTCGCTGCTCCCGTTCATGGCCTTGAGCGATGGTGCGCATGCGTCAGTCACCTGCTCCCCCGTAGATACGCCGGCGGTCGGCCTCGACCCAGCTCTACTGACAGCCGACAAGCTCCGAGGAGGACTTCTCATACTTTACCCTCCTGAGGCCAAAGACCGACTCCGCCCCGGCCACCTCTCTGTTTGGCATCTCGTGTACACGACAACTCGACTCGTCGCAGCTCCTCAACCGGCCCGCCGACGTCACCCGCTCCACCGTGCAAAAGGCCGTCGTCGTCATTGCCGACACCCCCCAGTTCTTCGGCATGCTGCGCGAGCGCCTCAGCATCGTCACCCAGGCCTGGTTTGCCCAGCGCGACTTCACCGACTCGGACATCCTGCGCCACTTCCAGGAGAGCCTGGCGGACGAGAAGGCCCGCGGCGCCATCAAGTCCGACTCGGACCGCGACCAGTATCTCGGCATGAGCTTGCGCGAGCTCGTCCATGAGTTCAAGTGGCAGACACTCGTCCTCTTCAAGTGCTGCCTCCTCCAACCAAAGGTGCCGCACTGCCGGGCCCGCGCCGAGGCACACACAGGCTGACCTCGTCCAGATGTTGTTCTTCGGCTCCCGCTGCGACCGGCTGTGCATGGTCCAATTCTCCCTCATCTCGCTGATACCCGGCCTGTTGCGCAACCTGCAGGACTGCGCCGACCCCGAGCTGGACAGCTACGAGAAGAAGCTGTCTCAGCCGACGAGTCTGCAGAGCAGCAACCGCAGCTCCCTCCTGTCCTTCATGGGGCTTCCCTTGCAGATCTTCGGCAAGGTGTGACCGGCCGCCGTCTGCCTCTGCCCAGCCTCGCCCAGAGCCGCAAGCTGACCGCGCCGTCGCAGGGGAGTTTCTTCGGCCCGTACACGCCCCTGCAGCAGCTCGACGTCCTGGCCGACTTCGGGACCAAATCCTACCTCGTCGGCAGCACAAACTCGCTGCTGCTGCAGCAGAGGGACCGGTACAGCGACATCCTCATCAACCTGGACGAAGACACCGTCGCCATCACGTCGACGTCGCTCAAGTCGGCGCTCGCCCTGACGGCGGCGGACCGGAGGTGGATCGACTTCCTCACGCAGGAGGTCAACGAGACCTGGGACGAGGCGAACCCGAGCCGGCCCAAGACGATGCAGTACGCCGGCAGCGAGGAGTTCATCCGGTCGCAGTTCGAGGCCTACATCCTCGGCCTCATCTCCTCCGTCAAGTACCACAACTTCCTCGTCGCCCACGCCGACGGCGCCAAGCCGTACCCGGCCGCCGAGGATCCGGCCGTTGACTTCGGCCTGGACTGGATCGAGGCCTGGACGCGCACCGAGAACTACCGCATGTGGGACGCCCACACCGACTCGAACCTCTTCGCCGTCTCGGAGCCCAAGCACCCGTGCGCCGGCGGCCTCACCATCGACGACGTGCAGAGGCGCATCGCCGAGCAGGTCAAGGAGCTCCACCTGGACGAGCGCTTCGCCCAGGGCCGCGAGATGCTCGGCCGCAACCTGGCCGTCG
>NJEV01000662.1:0-14531 GCA_002591385.1 Cordyceps sp. RAO-2017
CGTCGTCGTCGTCGGCGGCGAAGCCCGAGGCCATGCTGCCGATGCTGGTGGCGCGGGGCAGGGCGTTGCCGGGGAGGCGGGGGTTGCCGAGGGCGGGCACGGCGCCGCCCGAGTGCAGGGCGTAGTCGAGGCCGAGGCCGACGGTGGCCTCGCTCTCGTCGTGCGAGTCGGGGTTGGAGACGAAGGACGAGGTGGAGGAGCGCTCGCTGCCGTGGCGGCTGCGCAAGTACTTGGGCCGCTTGCTGGCGCGCAGCGAATGGCCGGGGGTGCTGCCGGCATCCATCCTTTCCGAGAGCGACTGCGAGTGGGACAGGGAGAGGGAGGCGTCGGCGGAGGCGGGGGCGGAGGCATCGTCGGTGCCGGACAGGAGGAGGGGGTTATCAAGGTCGTCGTGGTCGCGGTCGTCGCGGTCGTGGGCGTCGTGGACGGCGACGGCGGGGGCGCCGGAGGTGCTGGCCCTGCTGGCGGCTCGGGACATGGTCCTGGCGGCGGCGGCGGCGGCTGGCGACGAATCGAGGCGGTCGAGGCTCGACGTGGTGGTGGCGAGGCTGGCGGATGTGACATCGGCGTCATCGGCCCCGGCCCCGACATGGCGGTCCCGCGGCGCGGATTGGACGGCGGACCTCTCGTCGGCGAGCGAATCAAAAGGAAACGAGTCGTCGTCCGCCCCGCCGGGGCCAGCAGCGGCGGCGGGAGCGGCAGCGAGAGCGGCAGCGACTGCAGGCGAGCTGGCGGGAATGGGCGACAGCGCGGGCAGGAAGCTGGACTCAACGTCGTTGAGGTGGCGGCGCACGGCCTCCTCGGACATGGTCTCGTCGACGCCAGCCCTGCTCTCCTCCACGGCCGTCGTCTCCATCCGGCTGCTGTCGAGCGTCACGCGGTGGGCGTGGGCGTCGCGCGACGTCGCCGCCGCGGCCGGGGACCGCAGCTGGACGAGGGACTCGTCGCGGCCGGGGACGACGGTCGGCGGCGGCGCTTCGTCACGGGGGGCGTCGTCGTTGTCGTCCGCTGCGGCCGTGGCGGCCGAGACCCGGCGCGCCGTGGCCGGCCGTGATTGAGGGACGGGAGTCGTCGTCGTCGTCGCGGCCTGGCCATTGGGAGCAGTCTCGTCGTCAGCCATGGCGCATCTTGAAAGCCCCGTTGGGCGACTTCGAACGAGCGGAGGCCAAGTGGCAACGACGCTGAGCTGGGCGGCCTCTTTGTTCCTTTTTTCTTCTTCTCTTTTTTTTTCGTTGCCTCCCCTTGATCGACGTGGCGCTGGATGACGGGTTGTTTTGGTTGGATTAACAGCAAAGATACAGGTGAGGTCGGGGCGGGCGAGGCAGAGAGGGAGCGAAAAATGCTGCAGGGGCATGCCTCCCAGATTCGGCCTGGCCGCGATAGACGGATCGACGGGGCCCGCCAGCCTGTACGGCGCTTCCCAATACAGCGGCCCAAGTGCTCCCTTGCAGAGGCGTCTCCAGGGCCTGCAGCGGTTGCCAGGGCACCGGCACGCGGCGGGCACAGCGCTAACGGCGTGCCAGCAGGCGGTGGATTGGGCAGCTCCTACAGAGCTCTAGGTACCTGGCAGCAGTTACGGGGCACGGTCGCACCGTTGAGAGCGCTGCGACTCTGCAGGGGCGAGCAGCTGGACGCTCCAACTCAGGCGGCGATGCAGCGTGATGGGAGTAAAAATAAGCCCCCTTCTCGGCTCGACGAACTAGAGCACGGTTGAGGATGACCCAAGCACAGGCGGCAGCGCGGCGTCTCCCGGCCGTGTCTCGGATCGCTCGAACGCCGTCCGGCGGATGGTTCGTGAGGAGGCACGGCGCAGGGCTAGGTAGCGGGGAGAAACATGCTCTTACATGCCTACATACATTGTACATCGTGGCCGTCTCAACGTGCGTACATACACGAGGATGGGAGACTTGGCCCGGCATCAGGGGTGCTCGGTCGTGCACAGGCGCAGAATCAGCTTACGACGCTGAGCGGCACACGTCCACGGCTGGCGTTCAGCTGCCCTTAAAGAGGCAGACCATCGTCACGCAAACCATCGTCAAGTACACCATGGTCACGTGAATCGCCGTCGCCGGACACAAAGCGTCGCATACAAACGACAGGAGGCGCGAGTGGAAAATGAAATTGACGTGGTGGTATCTAACAGCATGCTAACATCCGATCCGTCATTGTCGATTAATTGCGTCTAGTTGGAGATCTTGGGGTTGACCTTGCTCCTGCATCGCCAACCGTCAGCCGCACGTCCGTCAGCAAGGCCCGAGGGAGAGCGGCAACTCACCCGGTGGCCTTCTCGTAGGCGGTGCGGCCGGCATCGGTGATCTTCTCCTGCGTGTTGCGGTCCATCTGGTGGCCCGACTTCTTGGTGGCCTGGTCGAAGGCTATCGGCGTCTGCGCGTCAGCCGTCTCTCTCTCTCTCTCGACTCTTGACTGGTGCAGCTCACCCTTGTCGACGTAGTCCATCTTCTCGCCGCCCTCCTGGCCGGCCTGCTTGTCTCCCGAGCCACCGGCGGCCTTCTTGATGAAATCCATGATGAATTGAGGACGAAAAGCTTGGCTTCGAGGTGTCTGGAGATGGGTTTTGGGGTGGTATGTGAGGGCCTGAGAGATGATATGAATGGGAGGTGTAAAGGTGCGGCACAATCTGCGAGGCAAGCCACCACCGGCTTTATATGTGCCGCTCTCGACCGGTGACGGCATCAACCCCTCCTCGCCAGGCCTGCTCGACCCTTTTCCAAGGTTCATCCCATGGCATCATGCCTTGGCCTCGCGGCTCCTCCACACCCTCACGCTCGCTCTCCCTCTCTCTGTCCAGCTCGCTCTCCATCGCTGCCCCTCCTCCTCTCCCACCCACATGCTTGCGGCTACGACGAGGACACGACTAAGCAGGCTCTCACTGGCATCCCTACGTCATGTCCCTGCATGTCTCACCATCCACGCCTCATTATTGGCCCGTGGCCGCCAGCGAGGCCCGTGTCCCGATCGGGCCTCGTCGCGCGCTCCGATTCCATAGTGGAAGCTAATCCACGACCCTGGGCTGGGCCGATGCTGCCGGCCGTGAATAGCAGATGGTAGTAGTCAATTTAGTGACTGCCGACCTGTTGTCCAGCTTGATCCAACTACCTAGGTACTGGCCTCCAGTGCTATAACGTCCATATCGTGGCTGCCCCAAAAAGGTCCGCGGGTACTTCAGTAGGCGAGAGGGACAAGCGGCAGGGCTACGTAATCATCCCCAGCCCCAGCTCGCAGCCCTTTCAGCCGGCCCTGAAATCGTGCCTCGCCCGATCGCCGGCACCATCTGGCACCCGACATCTCCCACGACTCCGGAAAATAAAAGAGACGGCTGAGACAAGAACGGTCGCGCCGGCGCTGCTCCCTGGCTCCCTGCCACGGTCTGGCCCCGAACGATGCCGCCGCCTGGGGCCCAACGAGGGCAAGCTCTGGGCCCGCGACCGGCCTCGGCATGGCTCAGCCTCGCTCAGTCCAGCTGAAAGCCCCGGTGGAGGCTGTCGAGGCAGCAAACTCCACCGAGCCCTGCCCGATCGGTCGTGGTTCAAGACGGGGGCCACGAGTCAGCTCCAGCTCCCAGCAGGACCTCGAGTCAGGGGCCAGTGTGCGTGCCATCTGGGCCGAGTTGAGCCACACGATTGACCGGCCTTGTTCGATGGAACCAACGGTCAAAGCTCAGGGCAGCCGTGCCATGTCGTCATCGGTCCGGTTGGCCGTCACGACGCCTCGAAAGGAAGATGGCTGTCGATGCACGAGGTGAGGATCGTCCTGTCCGCTGACGAGAGTGCCCGACGCAACAGAGCGCAGCCGTTGCCCAGCTCCCAGTCTGCCGATGCACGCGTGTTGCTGCGCCCCAAACCAAACGCCGAGACGAGGATGCCCTCCCGCCGATGCAGTTTTCGTCACCAGTTGACTTCCCATTGAAATACTGTCGTCGCCAAATCCGAAAAACGCGTCATGATGGCGTCGTCGCCGGCCACACAGACGGGCGGACAGCCGCTACAAAAAGAAAAAGATTATACATGTCCCAAGACAAACAAGAGATGTACAGTGAGAAAGAGCCGGGAGTATGATGACGAGAAGGGGGGGAGCGGCTGCTTGAGCTCTCCAGCAGGCGACGTCCGTTCGTGGTACGCTCTGCTCCCCCCCCTCTCCCCCGTTTGGCGGTTGTGAAAGGGTGTAAGTGTAACGGGCATGTTGTGCGACGGCGACGGTTTCGACGGCGGGAAGGAGGATCGGATGGGATCGGTTTATCGGGAGCCGTCGTCGACGTCACGAGTTGACAAAGACCTGGTAGGCCATGATCATGACCCAGACGAGGAAGATGGCGCCGGTCAGGCCCATGGCGAAGACAAGGTGCCACGACTGGCCTGGCGACACGTCAGCGACGGAGAGGAGAGGAGGCGAGACGACGACGACGACGTACAGATGTTCCGCTGCTGCAGCCAGGCCAGCGTCTCGACCGTCTTGCCCGTCGGGTTCTGGCCGAAGACCTGGACGTTGCAGTTGGCCTGGACGCCGCCGGGCCCCCACAGCTGGATGGCGACGACGACGAGGCCGACGAGCCACAGGACGAAGAGCATGAAGGCGCCGATCATGACGATGGCCGGCAGCAGGCGGCGCGAGGCGATGAGCCAGAAGATGCCGCCGATGTAGAGGATGGCGAGGCAGCCGACGGTGATGTAGTAGGGGAAGTACCTGGCCAGGTCAGGACGAACCGGAGGGGGGCCGGCCGGCAGGAGGAGGTTGGGGGGATCTTGCTCACCACGGCACCGCCAGCTCGAGCTGAGCCTGCATCTGGATGAAGGAGGAGAAGACGGCGAGGATGCTGGTCGAGGCCAGCAGCATGACGAAGATCCAGAAGTTGAGCTGCCACGGCGGCCAGTTGTAGGTGCGGATGTGGCTGACGACGGGGCGGCGGTAGTAGGTGGAGCTGCCGCTGAAGATGGACGTGGCCGCCATGGCTGTTGTGTCTGTCTGTCTGTCGTCGTCTATCGTCGTCTTCAGCCGTCCGTCGTCGTTGGTGGTCGTCGTGGACTCGAGCCACAAGGCCGCCGGCGTCTCGATCGTCGGCCCGGAAAGGCGTGTCTCGGTGCCTGTCGTCCCCGTCCCCCCCTCGCACCGTCTCTCAGCCTCGCGCACAGCGAGCAAGCAAAAGGCCAGACAGGGCGCCGTCTCCGCTGCCCTCGGCCGACTCGTAGCGGCTCGCGAAGCCTGTAGATCAGGGACAAAAACAAAAGCAAGCAACAGCAAAAAAGAAAAAAAAAGAGCTCGAGTCTCGTCCTCCCTCCGCCGCCCCGCCGCCCTTCCTCGACGAACGATATATAGGCAGGGAGGGAGAGAGAATGAAGAAGAAAAAAAAGAGAGATAAAAACAAAGAGCAGAGGGGGCTGGCGGGCGGCCGGGGCGAGAGGCCCAATGCGCGCGCGGCTGCCACGTCGAAGATGCGCGCCTAAGGATGGAAATGCCTGCAAGCCCAAAGGGCCCCACCCTGTTCCTCGATGTCGCCGTCCCTGGTTCCTCCGCTGTCGACTCGTCCGATTTTTTTTTTACGCCCTGCCCCTGCGCTGGGAGGGGGATAAGGCGGGCGCGTGCTGGCCGGCGAGAGGAGAAGGCTGGGCTATGACGAGGCGGCCCGGCACGGCCCAACGGCGCCGTTCTCGAACGCGAGGGACGGGAGCTGCGGCCAATGTCTTGCGCGCGCGTAGGCGTGATAAGGGGCGCCCGCGCAGGCACGTGCATGACCGCCTCTCCTTTCGTCACGAGTTACGAGAGCAGCCGAGTTTTGTGGCCCTTGGCCATCTCGTCGTCGGCATCGTCGGCCTCAACATGGCGGTGACGAGAGCCCGGTCATGCGCCCCGCCCCTTGCGCACCGGCCAGGCCTGCCCCAAGGGACGTAATATGGAGACACAGCTGTTGACGCCTGCAGCCGAGCCGTACTCTGCCGTGGATGCGTCCCGGGCTCTGCCGCCCGCCACCGGCGCAGCGTGCTGTTTTTTTTTTTATGCCTTCTTTTTTTTTCTTGCATTTTTTCTTAGCATTTCTACAGGAATAGGACCCCGTCGTCCGCCACGGGGCTGGGAGCGGGCCCCGTCGCCGAGCGGCTGGACCCACTCCCGCCCGCCGGGGCCGGAGGCTGGGCCGGACCAAGACCCCGAAGAAAGGGTTCAAGGTTACCGGGCAGAAATGGAAGAGGGACTAGAGGCCTGAAATAAAAAGAGAGCATTGCGCAGCATGGTAGGCAGAGCGAGGGGGCGAAACAAGGCCAACCCTCGTCTGCCGTGCCGGCGCGGTGCCGCCGTGCGTGCCGGTTGCACGGCGCACGCCCCTGCCTGCCGTGCACACCGATCAGGCGGGGGTACAAGAAAAGTCTTCGGAGCACAAGCCCGGCTCTGCTCGGCCGGTGCACGAGCGAGGGACGGGCATCGAGGTGCCGGTTCTACACCATCGGGCCGTCCCGCCGAACAGGCGGCGTTTTAAGACGCCGTCACCAGTCGTGGGAGGGAGGCGTCGTCTGCAACATACAATAACCGGTCCTGGGAGAAACGTCGTCTGCCACACACAAATGACCGGTCTTCGGAGGGAACCGTCGTCTACAAGAGACGATAACCGGTCTTTGGGGGGAACCGTCGTCTACGATATACGATGACCGGTCCTCGGACACGGTCTGCCGCACACCATGTCCCATCTTCCGAGCGCACGCTTCGTCTGCAAGCATCGATTCATTTCCAGCGGGGCACGGGTATTCCCCAACGTCTAGGAGTATCGGAGCGCAGCCCTGTCCGGCCGCGCAAAAAAATAAAAAACAAGACAAGACACACGCAACCAGCCGGCCATTTTTTGTTTCTTGGTTTGCCTTGTCGTCCAGACCCATGGAGGGGAAGGGGGGTAGCGAAGAATCAGCTGAGGCAAGAAAGCGAATACAATCTATGCCCAGATGCAGTGAGAAGTAAAAGAAGACTCGGTAATAGGGCGGGATCGAGGACAGGCCACGGGTTCCCCAAGGGCGTGTGCGCGGCTTGTTGTGCGCGCGAGTTGAAGGTGGGGGGAAAAAAGAGCATGGTTGGAACAGGAAAGGCATCGAGAGAGGGATGGAACGAGTCAGGCATCGAGGGAGGGATGATGATGGAACGAGCAAGGCATCGAGAGAGGGATGATGGAACGAGCAAGGCATCGAGAGAGGGATGATGGAAGAAAGCAAGGCATCGAGAGGGGGGGCTGGAACGAGCAAGGCATCGATGGAGGGATCGAGAGAGGCTAGAGCAGCGTCTCGCCGAGGGCGCAGCGGACGAGCGAGCAGCCGGCGCGGATCGTCTCCTGGACGCCGGCCTGGGTGGCGGCCAGGCTGGGGTTGACCTCGACCAGGTCCATGGCGACCAGCTGGCCGGTCTGGTGGACGAACTCGCAGATGAAGTCGCCCTCGCGCAGCGTCAGGCCGCCGCGGACGGGCGTGCCCGTGCTCGGGGCCCAGGTCGGGTCGAGGGCGTCGACGTCGAAGGAGAGGTGGATGGGCGAGTCGGCGCCGATGTGGGCGAGGGCCATGTCCATGACGCGCCCGATGCCGTGGCTGGCGCGCGAGCCGGTCAGCGGGGGGGGAATATATATGTCACGGTGTGGGGAGAGAGAGAGAGAGAGAGGAGAGAGAGAGAGAGAGAGACAGATAGAGAGAGAAAGAAAGAGAAAGAAAGAGAGAGAGAGAGAGAGAGAGAGAGAGAGAAAGAGAGAGAGAGACGGACTGCCGTGGTCGGAGTGGCCGTTGATGCTGGCGTAGCGGCTGGTGCCGATGACGGAGCAGCCAAAGGTGCCCATGTGCGGCTCGTGGCCGTCGTCCTGGACCTTGGCGAGGCCGAAGTCGATGAGGTAGAGCAGGTTGCCGCGGCGGCCGACGCCCATCAGCAGGTTGTCGGGCTTGACGTCGCGGTGGACGAGGCCGCGGTCGTGCAGGCGGCGCAGGCGGCACAGCGCCTGGTCCGCCACCAGCAGCACCGTCTTGAGCGAGAAGCGCCGGCCGCAGTAGTTGAAGAGGTCCTCGAGCGAGGGGCCCAGGATCTCGTGCACCAGCGCGTAGTAGTCGCACTCGCAGCCGAACCACAGCAGCCGCGGCACGCCCGCCACGCCGCCCAGCTGCCGCAGCGCGTCCGCCTCGCTCTCGAGAATCGCGTCCTCGCGCGCCGCGTGCATCAGCTTGATGGCCACCTCCGAGCCCGTCTCCAGGTCGGTGCCTGCGTCCCGTTAGCTATTCTTCCCCTTTCTCTCGCACGCTGGCCGGCAGCGATCAGGGCGGAGAGGGCGTGGCGGCGGCGTACCGGCGTAGACGAGGCCGAAGCCGCCGGAGCCGAGCTTGCGGTCGAGCCGGTATCGCTTGTTGATGAGGATGTCCTGCCGGGGGTCAGCGGGGGGGCCTGAGTCCGTGATCGCGACAGGGGGGGGAGGGAGGAGGTTCAAGAAGTGAGGAGAAGAGAGAGGACGGGACTTGCCTTCATCTTGCGCTGCGCCTCGTTCGTGGATGAGTTGCGGAGGAGAAGGGCGCAGCTGGTTTATGGCCCGTAGACGATGGAGGTGCAGAGCTCGCTCTCTGGCCAGGCCTTTTGTTGGTCAGAGGCGCCCTTGGTGCAGGCCCCTGCCACGGAGCTACGGCCTATCAGGTCCCTGCTGAGCTCCGGGGCAAGGGTGCTGTGGCTTCCCTAGCGGCAGCCCTGGAGGGCCAGGCCGCAGGTGGGGGGGATCTTCGGAAGGCACCAGAAGGCGACCCCCACAGGGCACTGCCAACGCCCGCAGATGCATGGCGTTTCAGGGAGACGTTGGGTCTAGCCATCGTAGGCTTCGTCTTGTCTCTCGGCGGGCAAGGCTCATGACGAAATGCAGAAACCTTTCTCAAGAAACCTGAAGCCCCTTTGCTTACCGTTGAGTCTGAGCTGATTGTGTGGGGAAGCAGTTGCAAGTGGTGATTCACGTCTGCTTTTGCCTGTTTCTTTTCAACCTCGTCCGTCTTGCCCTCCCATCTCGGAGGCAGCAAGCAGGGTGACCCACTTCGCCTAGGTCTGACCAATAACAAGACCGGACCCCTATTTCTCCCTCTCCGTCGCCTCTCCCTCCCCCCTCTCTCTCTTTGTTTGGACAAACAATAGCGACTCGATGCGCCTGTCACAACGATACAGATCGCACGGATATAGCATCTGTTTTCACGTTTGATCATCTGCGACTGCCTCGGGCTGACGGCCATACGGCTTCGGCCGCCTTTTCCCAAGTTTCGCCCTCTTTCTCGCTTTGTCTCCAACGATTTCGAACCCAGATTACGCTTCGTCCAACGGTCTAATCGCTTCAAAACTCTACCCATTAGGAGTGGACGAACGTCGAGCGGAAATCCTGGGCTAACTCCACGCCGACGGCAAGGCAAGCTGGATGAACCAACGGCAAGTGATATACATCTACATTCGACGCGGCATGATATTTTTCGTCGGCCATCAGTCAAGACAGACCGTCAGAGTCGCATGGTCCTCGTCAGCCCAGTTCCGCGCGGCAATCATCTATACATACCTCTAACGGTCCATCAGTCCACGGTCCATTAGTCCAACGGTCCATTCGCCTGGACCACCTCCATCCATCACCTCCAGCGGGACGCCCCGTGCCAAGCGCCTCCGCCCAAGACACAAAGGTTCCCCGGACCCTCCCTTCCCCCATGCAGCTTATTCATCCATCTATCGGCCGAGGGGCCTAGCCGTCGATCCGATTGGGCGGCGATTGGCCTTTGTGATGAAAATAGACAACAACCTCCCGTTCGACGACAATCCGCCCGGCTGCCTGCCTGCTTCACCTGCTCGCGCCTTATATCACGGAGCGGTGCGACTCTGCACCATGCAAGCCGTCACTTCCATCGACCTCTCGTCGCCTCGCTGGTGCCTACCGGTTGGCTGACGACCTACCCGAGCATCGGTACGACCGCCAGGCAGCCGTGGGCGACCCAATCAGCCCGAGCAAACCGAGTCGCCTGTCCGCCTCGGTCGGCCGTTTAGAAGCGGCCGCCTTCCTCGACCCGAACTCCTTGTCCTCACATAGAGCCCCATCTGCTGCCGCGGCCGACATGTCGAGCACGCGCAGTCCGAAACGGCCCAGCGCCGACCGCCCACCCGGCGACGACCGTCCGACCAAGAAGACGAGGCTCTCGAAAAGGTCGCCCGAGCCCAACCCCTTCCACTGGCCTCCCGAATGGTGGGATGAGCTGTCCAAGGTCTGGCTCACGCGTCGTGCCCTGCGCGAATTCGATCGACGGAACAAGCTCAAGCCTTCCCCTTCACCCGCGCCGCACCACCCAGCCGGCTCCACCCCCAGCCTTGCCCAGTTCGCCAGATGCGGAGGTCCCGATCTACGCCACCTTCGCGCGGTACGTCCCCCCTTTCCGATATTCGGGTCGAACGGTCCAGTAGTCTGATATCCATTCTGCCGTAGTTTTCTAACTGATCCAACCCGTGCAGTACCAGGAACCGGTGAAGCACCAAAACCCGGGAAAAGGCCGAGAGGCTATGGACTCTACCAACTCGGCCTCGACCTCGGCCTCCAGTCGTCGGACCAAGTCGACCAGGGCGACGAGCGCCATCGCCAGGACACGCAAGTCTTCCGCTTATGACATGGACTTTGAGCAGCGCCTCGAGGATAATCAGGTGTACTTGCACAATGAGAACTCGGAGCCAGAGAATCTGGATGAAATTCGTTCAGAGATCAACAAGGATGCGCCAACCGTATCTCCGATCTTGATACCTGAGTCTGATTTCCCAGACTTCCGCAGGAAGAACAAATCGGCCGTGTTCGAAAATGACGTGATGGCTAGCATCATTCCCATCCTCTGCGGTACGACGGAAATCCTCAGCAAGCAGGACGTTCTCTTCACCCAATCTGAGCCTGTTGCCAGCGATAAAGTGACCAAGCTGAAGCCTGACTTCTTCGACGGCGCGTCACTGCGGGACCTCCACCAGGATATTCGACAAGACCAGACCTTGAGGTCGAAAATTGTTCCGACAAAGCATCCTCAAGTCCCGGTGGCGCCAAATCTGTTTCTTGAAGTGAAAACGAAAAGTGCCACAGGAGGCGCCGTGCATAGACAAGCAGGCCACGCGGGCGCGTTTGGAGCGCGTGCCATGCACGTCCTACAGAACTACAAGGCGGACGAACCAGTCTATGACGAGAAGGCCTACTCCTTCAGCATGACATACTGCAACGGCCTCCTAACTTTATATGCTCACCATATCACATCGCCGCCTGCAGTCGGCAGCCAACCAGAATATCACATGACAGGACTGGGCACCTGGCAAATGGCTTTCGATGCTATGACATTTCGACGCGGTCTTGCGGCCTTCAGAAACGCGAGGGATTTGGCCAAACGACATCGAGACCGCTTCGTCCAGATGGCAAACGCCCGAGCGTCTCGACCGCCCGTTCCAAGCTTCCCGTCCAGCGTCGCCGGTCCTGCAGAGCCCGGCTTGGACTCTGGAGCGAGGCGGGACGGCGCCGACGCAGACCTTTCGTCGAGCACCACCACTGGCGGAAAGAGGGCGAGGCAGTCCCTCAGTCCCCCGACGTATTCTTCCAAGGAGGTCCGCTCGTCCAAGAGCCAGACGCACCCTGGAAAGGCGGAGCCTGCAACCCCTGCCACGAGCCTGGAGGGCTCCGGCTCGGCCTGCTGAGAGTGTCGAACAAACAGCATACAAGGCGCTTTCGAATGAGGATCACTGGAAGGAGTATTCAGGATATCTCGACTGATCGGTTGGTTGGTCAGGCGGCCGACCGGCTTGCTGCGTTGACCGGTCGGGCCGTTCCGAGCGTGTTGGGACCCACCCATGGGCTATAGCCATGACTCGGTCAGCCTGACGGACCGTGGCAGCACATTCGAAAAGAGGCACCACCTGGACGATCCAATAGTGACACAGGATGCGGCAATATCGCCACGACCCAGCGCGCCAACTTTTCTTCCAATTGAACGCCAGCGGTTGAGGCCTGGGTCTCTTCGCTTTCCACTTGCAGGATACATGAGACGGCAAACCGGTTCCAATTACTAAGATTCAACCAGTCCTATTTCTGAGCAGGTTGTTGACAAAAGCCGAAAAACGGTTTCGACCGGCCGAGCTGGAAATCGCCTGCCTCGTTTGCTGTTGGGAGCCATCTGCCAACTAGGCCTGTCAGGTCTTGAAGGGAAAGGAGAGAAAAGGAGACCCCCAGCCTAGGCGACAGATTGCCTCTTATAGAGGTAGACCAAGGCACAAGTCGCGGCGTGGGTCACAGGTAGAGTGCCTGGGCCGCACGTAATATCTGCCCCCCGAAAAGAACGAAAAGGGGGAAATGACGAGGGTTCTGCCACGGATGCCTTCTCTTTATCCATATCCGTCGGAGTACTCCTCCGATTCATAGTTGTCTTGGTATTCGTTCTCGGAGGTCAGGGGCTTCGGAGGCGATAGAGGAAGAGGGAGAGTTATCCGAAGAATCGTCCGGAAAGTCAATCTCGGCGGGCAAGGAGGGGTCGGTCCGGGCAGTCAAGGAAGAAGGTGCTAGTGACGGTGCCTCCGCCCTTCCTAGCAAAAAGGCCGTTGACGATTTCGTAAGAAACTGATCGAATTAGTCCGAAAAGAAGGAAACGAACGCGAAAGAGGAGTCCGAATCAACGATCCTCCTGATCGAATCGACTAAACGGTCGCAGGACCTGACTGGCAATTACCACCAAGTCATTCTGCCCACTGAGTCTATAATTATAGGTCTTGGGAGGAAGGGGGAGTAAAGGAGGCTCCTGGTCTAGGCGGCAGGACTGCCTCACGTCGAGCGTACCATGGTCGGCACGTCTATTGGATCTCATTACCTCCCGAAGCTTCGCGCCTCTTCATATCATTGCACTGTCCACAGTATTCATTTTCGTATTACGCATTCATCGAGCCAACTTCCTGTGCCAGTTCACTGATGGAATCTTATTGATATACCATGGTGCTTGGGAGCACGTCTAGGCTGTCTGATAGGACCTTGTCTACCTCCACTATCCGAGGACAAGCCTCAGGCGGTGGGCAGCCACGTGGCATCGTACTGAGATTTGGTTTTTAGCTTCCAGACCCCGATCCAGTTTTTCCAACGTCCTGCGGCGTCAACGTCCGTGATCGACCTGGCACATGGCGCAAGCAAGTCTCCGTCGCCTGTCCTCGCTCTATGACGACACCGTCTGTCGATGGCAACGAGCTCCCGTCGCCATGACGAAACAGCGTCCTGTGCCATCAAGATGCCCCCGACCGCGCAGCACGCCATTGCACGAGCCAGCACTGAAATTCGACGGGCCGAGATGGATGACCGCGCCTGTAGGCTGTCGACACACATAAGCCAAGACCTTCTTTCTGTGCGGAGGACGATGGACCATCTGGGTGGGCGGTGTGACTCGACGCCACCCAGGCCCTGTCAGCACGCGATCCAAGGTGCCATGCGCACACACGATTATTGTTTTTTTTTTGTTTCCCTTCCCACCTTCGTCCGTTGGAAATTCGTTCTTTATTCTGCTTTGCCGGATCGCGGTAACTCGCTATCACCAGCAGCAGACTGGTGGACAATCAAGTGACAACACAGGCCGTCCAATATCCAGAACCGCCAGCCATAAGCAGTCCAGCCTTGCAGTGACTAATCGGTGGAGCCAAAAAAAAAAGGCTGGCGGGGGAGTTTATGCAAGATTCAGGGGTGGGAGGGAAAACGCAAGGGCTGATGAGGGCGAGCGGCTCGGCCGAGAGCGCCAGCTCGGGCTCCCGCACCCTCGGGCTTCCGTCGTCGCCGTCCCGCCGCGCCGCCGACCGAGACGAGGCCATCGCGGCGGAGGCAATCGAGGAGGCGGCAGCAGCAGCAGACGCGGAGAAGCGGTCGGCAGACGAGTCGGCGGCCATGCGCGGCTACGGCGGCACCGGCATCACCAAGAAGGGCCTGTTTGACGATTCGTCGGACCGCGGCGGGCGGGGGGGCGACGGCGATGTCGAGGTCGGCGTCGAGGGACAGCAGCAGCAGCAGCGGAAACGGCTCCGGCTCCTGGCCTTCTGGTCCTCCCCCTCCTCGCCTCGCGCGTCCTCGTCGGCAGAAGAGACGACGGCGGCGGCGGCAGCAGCAGCAGCATCCAGCGACGGCAACTCGGACGAGGTGGTGACGGCGGCCGAGGACCGGGACCTGCGGCGCGGGCTGGCGGAGCGGCACGTGTCGATGATGGGCATCGCCGGCGCCATCGGCACCGGCCTCTTCCTCGGGCTCGGGGCGGCGGTGCGGCGGGCGGGCCCGCTGGGCGCGCTGCTGGGCTACGGCACCGTCGGGCTGGTGGTGTGCGCGGTGCAGCTGGCGCTGGGCGAGGCGGCGGCGCTGCTGCCCGTCACCGGCGGCTTCGTCCGGCACGCGGACCTGCTGGTGGACCCGGCCTGGGGCTTCGCCGTCGGCTGGAACCTGGTGTACGGCAACGCGCTGTCGATCCCGTCCGAGCTGACGGCCATCTGCGTCCTGTTCCGCTTCTGGACCGAGGCCGTGCCGGCGGCGG
>NJEV01000664.1:0-13563 GCA_002591385.1 Cordyceps sp. RAO-2017
CCCAATGGCATAAATGTAGATTATGCCGCCGTGGATATGGACACACACATTTGGTCTGTTACAGCGATATGGACAAATCAACAACTACACAGCGGCTGCTTTATCTGGACCACTAGCCTGACGAGGTCCTCGAGCAGCCTTCTGAAAATACTACATGTACGCCGGAACTGCAGACAATACAATGGCGGGTGTTATAGTACCTCTTTCTCGGCTACATTACACACATGTACTTTGACTTCAGTCCATGTCAGTACCTGCGCGGGGAAATACATTCTTTTGAAAGTTGGATGAAGTGTACATACGTGTAATTCGCCGTAGATGGGTTTGCATACCGCCGTCTAAGCTCAGGATACGGGCAAGTCCTCTTTGCTGAGGCGTGGCGCGGCGGTCATGTGACTACAGGTCCTAGTCGCCTAATCTCCTAACCATGTGTGGCCCAAGGTCAAGAATGTCATATCCTCGACAAGAAATCCTCTTTTCTCTTCTCCTCCCTTCTTTTCCCTTTTCAAACACGGCTCTGCTCTCAAGGCTGGTCGTCGCGCTGACACAGGCGGTCGGACCGTCGGCGCAGGGCAGCGGCTCGCCGCCTTTCCTGCTTGGGCGATTGACGCCGCATCGGACAGGCGGCTGACGACTGGGAACCGGGCCATGGCCAAAGCTGGAGATCGCCCCGTTCAATAGAACGGCCGGACGCAGGGGCTCGAGGGCCGTGCCAGGACTCGAGATCGAGGGACCAACCAGACGAGGCCGAAAAGGGGTAGCGGGATCACGGCGCCGGTCTCTGGCGAACCGGCAAGAGAGTCGCCCTACGAGAAGCGAGACCCCCGGGAGAAAAATGGAGGATTAGCAAGGGCCTGGCCGTGGGTCCACGGGACGGCTGATGACGGTGCCTGGGGTGCAGCATGCGACGCACACTGCGCCTACCGACGAACCGACGTCTCGAAAGCGAAGACGATGGAGGAAGAGGAGACGGCGGCGGGCGCGGCGGAGCGTCACCGCCCGAGCGGCAGGCAGGGAAGCCATGACAGCAGCGCCGTGGCGGACGGGCCGTTCTTTGATTGATGTGTCTTTGGTGTGCTGCCTCTGCCTGTGCGACCGTGACTCGAACACCGAGCCGCCCCGGTCCGCGACAACAATGGGAGAACCACGAGGGGTGCCAGACAATGACATTCTCAAAGACCGCCAAATTACCCCCCCCTGTGCTGTCCAGGCATCTTCCCCGGCCATGGGACATGCGGCACGACAAAGGGGGGGGGCAGGGCCGACGAGAGCCGAAGGACATAGATTCACTGCACGGGCTCAGCCTTGGAGAGAGACGGGAAGAGAAAGACGGGGAGTGAGAGACCGTGAGAAAGGGAGAGAGACAGAGAGAAGCAGGCCTGTGTCGTCGATGGCGGCAGCGGGCGTCAAACTCGACTCGACCGCCCCGACGACGTCTCTCCGTGTTTCTGCCTCGACCACGAGCGCCGCCCGCGCTGGGACATGCATGGCGCCATGGCCCCCGTTCGTGTCTGACCCGGCCACGGTTCGCATCGGACAGTCTCTCGCGAGCCCTGGGAAGAGGAAGTCGCCGAGGTCACTGCTCACGATCTGCCGGCCTCCAGCAGCAGCTCCGGCCGGCGCCCGCCTGGGCCAGAGACGGCCATGCAGGCGCGCTTGTGTGGCTTCGATGCCCGATGCCACGCAATCACCACCACGCCTCCGTGTACGACCACTGTACGGGTAATTTGCCAGCGCCCATCCTTCCTCGCGGATCTATGCATGCGGCATACCTACATACACGTACAGACACGAGCGCATGTCTCGTCTGCCCGACTGCCTTCGACACCGACCTCACCCTTTGCATGCTCGCGCGAAAAAAAAAAAAAAAAGCTGGCCAGGTCTCGGACGCACAATGGCTCGAATGGGCAGGGGTTGAGGGGCAACAATGTGCGAAGACGGGCGGCTATACGCGTGTCCACGACGTCGTCGAGGACGCGGGTGAGACTCGGTGGGAGGGCGAGACG
Organism: Cordyceps sp. RAO-2017; assembly: GCA_002591385.1. Taxonomy (NCBI): domain Eukaryota; kingdom Fungi; phylum Ascomycota; class Sordariomycetes; order Hypocreales; family Cordycipitaceae; genus Cordyceps; species Cordyceps sp. RAO-2017. The sequence continues at coordinate 2,007 of NJEV01000664.1, forward strand.
CTGTTTCGTCTCCGGACCAGGACTGACATGCTGCCGATGGCTCAGTGGTTACAAGCCCGTCTCGGCTTTTCGACGCCTGGACGTCCCATCTCTCTCTCTCTCTCGCTCTGCTTGCTTTTCCCGCCCGCCCTTTCTTTTCCGCCCTGTGGTTCGGGGCGAGACAGGCGGAATAAGCGAGGGCGGAGATTTCACGACCCTGGCCTGTCAGGCCCGTCGTCGTCGTCCCGTCCCGCCAAGGGCGGCGGGCCGGCTGGGAGGCTCGGCTCGAGGGCCAGGGGTTCGTGGACGAGCCAAGTCCGGACGACGACGGAGCCAGGCCAGGCCGTCTGCTGTCTTTGATTCTGGCGCGCGACCGTCCTCCGGATCCGCGCCCTGGGAAGGGCGTCGATGGCGGCTTGCGCGTGGGCCGTCCGTGGACGTGCGCCGTCCGGGTCGCTGTCTCTTGGTCGCCGATTGGCGATGGGCCCGGCCTCGTCCTCCTCGGCCCTGGCTCACGGGGGGGGACCAAGGGACGGAGCTGGGCTGGCAATCGATCGAGGAAGCCGGGACGGGCGTGCTCTCGACGGATATAAAAAGGAGGCTTCGTCCTCGGCTTCAGTTGTTTTTTCTCTCCTCATCCTCATCACTCACTCACACAACTTCCAACAACTTCCAACAACAACCACCACCTTCCCACTCCTCCTCCTCTCTCACATTCTTTTTTCAAACACTCACTCACGAGTCTTTTCTCGCCTCCTCCACCAACAGTCAAGATGTTCTCCGTCAAGAGCCTCGTCTTCCTCGCCGCCGCCGCCGTCGCGGCCCCGCAGACCGCCAAGGGCGGCCAGACGGTTGCCCAGCACTGCGGCGAGAACGCCAACCACGCCTACTGCTGCAACTCGGCCCAGAAGAGCATCGGCTCCGTCCTGCCCATCGACCTCGGCAGCTGCCAGCTGATCCCCGTCCTGGCCGTGCCCGTCGTCGGCTCCTGCAACGGCCAGGTCTGCTGCGGCGGCCAGCAGAACGTGAGTCTTTGACCAGCCCCCTGGCCCCTACGAATGACTAACAGAGACTGTGCAGGGCCTCGTCAACATCCAGTGCACCAACGTCCAGACCTAAGCGGTCCCCGCTCCGGAGGGATCACTCCCTCCCCTCGGCCATCTCGCGACGGCTGGGCAATCGGCCTGAAGGACTCCGGCGCCGGGGGGAGGAAGAGAGGTTGCGCGATGGGGTGACGTCTTTTTTCCACGCCGGGCCCTAGAGTCGAGGGCCTCGGATTCATTGCATCCTCGGGCGGCTCGACGAGCCCTCCTGGGCTCCGCGCTCGTTCTTGTCATTGAGCATCTACATCTTTAACCCATTAGACTGCGGAGGGGAACAGGAGGAGGATGATGGCGGTCTTTCATTTCTTGCCTCTACTATACGAGCTTTATTTAACAATGACTCACCCATCTACCTACTCGTTCCATGTCCGCTTTGGCTGTAGCTCTGAAAACTAGCCGCTGGGTCGTCGAATGTCGTCCAGTCGTCTCACACGTCGTCCGCTTCGTCACCGGGCTCTCAGCACGAGTCGAGACGAGCCGATGATGACGCCCGCCTCGTCCAAGGCCAACACCACAAAGCCCATCCCTGCAACTCCGGATCTTCCGGCTGGAGAGCCCGCGAGTCAGCTGGTTGTGGGCAAGGCTGCTGCTGCTGCCTGGACGGCGGGGCATCGTCGTTCGCCTCGCGAGCAGCCCGCGTTTCACCAGCCAACAGGTCGAGGGGAGTCGAGACCGAGGTGCGTACGGGTGCCACGACCCCGGGCTGGACCTCTGTTCTCTGCTCGGCCTTGACCGGCCGGCCCGACCGTCCGGGTAGGCTGGATGAGACGCGCTCCTGTCCCTGTGCTGGGATTTGCCCACGTGTAAGCCAAGGCGAGAGGGAGAAGGTGGAAAGGCTGCTGAAGCGCCGAGCCCGAATCCCCATTCCAGAAGAGCTACTCGGTGGCCTGATTCAAAGTTCGGGAACACCCCCTTTTGTATTTCTTCCATAAGAGCTTCTCGCGGCGGTAGAGGGGGCCAACGGGTATGTGTCCGATTTGCCGGGTGCGAAGCAGATGGATGGCAAAGGCCAAGGCCGCTGTACGCCGTAAGCTTCTGTATCTCCTTTGGAGGGAAGCTGTGAAGTCTGAGCATGCAAAGGAGGCGCCACGAATCTCACGGAGCCTGGAGAGGTCGCCCGACGCTTCCATGCCGGTGCCTGTTCAGGGCGTAGATGGATGTTGACGTGCCGCGGAGAGTCGATACACGTGAAGCCGTGTAACCTGCCTGCATTAGCTTGTTTTTTCTCCGTCTCTGGTTTCTCAACACGGCAGCGCGGACCTCCGTCAAGCCCCGGATAGGAAATGCGCTCCTCTCCAGACGTCCGGCCAGACGATCAATTGCCGAAGCTGCGAAATGCAGACTTTGGTTCGGCAACATGGGAGCTAAGGCGGGTCCAGCATGAGGGATTCGGCTCCCTGACGCTGCCCGCATCTGGTCCTCTGGCAGCGCCCACTCCGCATGTCTGCCCGAGCATCCAGGCAGACGATTCCGACTCTGGTAGCGACACAGGGCTGAAACAAATGCCTGTGAACCAGGCTCCGGATGCGAAGGTAAGAGAGCGTTCCTCTCCGTGCGAGGCAGTCGGGAACGAATGATGGCAGCATGTTTTGCGAACCGTGCTATTGGCGTTACAGTGCCGGGTTGTACCCCTGGTCGCTGCTGACGTGGCTCGAGTGTGCCGACTCGACAAAGACTTACATACATCCTCCCTATCCCGGGTGCCTTGAACAGACGGCGATGGAGATGAGCCAGCCGTCTCCAAGGATCCGGAGGGTGCCTTGTCGACATATTCATACGATCCGCTGCCACGGCGGAAGGCTCCGAGCAAGATTGTGAGGCTTGGCATCTGGCGCTACTGTCCGACGCGGGAGATATGACAAGTCTGGGCCCCTGGCCTTGACGGGAAGGCAGAAGTGTCTCCTCCGAAGGTGGCGTTCGACTCGTCGACCAGCGGCGGGACAGGCTTGCACCGTCGAGCCTGGCTCCGAGCCACCAGGGGTCCTGCCAGGACCGTGGCTCAGGAGCCGGCTGTGAGGCATGTCGCTCCGATCTCGGGCCGGGTTCACTTCACCTTGACGAGACGAGTTCGTCCGGGGCCGTCCTCTGCCGGATCACGTGACTGATATGCTTCACGGACCGGCGGGTGCCCAGGAAGCTTCCAGGCGGCAAGGTGCGCGACCACGTCTTGGGTCCCCGTCGCGAGTCTCCGCAGTCTTGGCTCCGATCGGCCAGATATCGTGCTCGACTTCGTCTTGCCGGGCCCCCATTCCAACACGAAGCCTGGCCAAGCAGCCATGTGGAGGGCCCTTCATTCCAACGCCCGGCTTCCGGGACGCGGCCGAGGCCCGGCGGCTTCCCAGTCGGGCGTCCGCGCGTCGTTCCGTGGGGGGCTGCGCCGCGTCGAAGCCGCCGCCGCCGCCGTCCACTGGCCTGTCGCGAGGGCATCGTGCAAATGCGGGCGGCCGGGGCTGGGGGCGGGGGGGGGCTGAAGGAGTCGAGGCCTGTCGGATTCGTCGCCGTCGCTCCACTGCGGCGTCGTGATTCCTCGCCGCCCCCGTCTTGGCCCTTACGTAACCCGATATCGTTGTTCTCATACAACGTGCGTCGACGTGGTTGGCGCCGATTCCCGCCCTCGGCCCGGCTATTCTTCCGCCTGTCTCTCCCCCGCCTCCTAACGCTGGCCTGGACCCCGGCCGTTTCTACGCGTGGCCGTAAAGTGGCGCCGTCGCTTTGTTACCCTTCTACTACCCTTTTCCCTCTCTCTCCCCCTCTCTTGTCTTCCTGTTTTTTTCTTTTTTTTCTGCCTTATCCGCTCCCTAGGGGTCTCGCCCGGTAAAAAAAAAAAAACAACTCTCTGGAGAGACCAGGGGCCCCGCCGGCGCGTGACTTGTGCGGTACCGGCGCCGCTGGAGGCGCTGACGTGTCTCTACCCGTGCTGCGCCACAGCGTCACCACCTGCGCCAGGTACAGCGACCTCGCCGGCGGCGCAGCGGCCTGTACTGGGGGCCGTACCGCGGATGATCAAACGCTGCAGAGGCCATCCCCTAAAGAGGCATAGGCGAGGGTGGAAAAGGGCAGGGCGGCAGAGGCAGGGCAAGGCGCCGTCCGCCTCAGCAGCAGAAGAAGCTCGCATGCGGCTGTGACACAGCGCCTTCAAGTCACTGCCACCGCTACAATCCACTACCGCCACGGCCACCGCTGCCACCAACCGCCTGAGGCACCACGCCTTTTTTTCCTTCGCACGAGCCGCACCACCAGCATCGTCTCATCTCTGCCTGCATCTGCTATCCCCATGCCCGCTGTTCTTCCCGCCAGCTGTCCTCTTCTTCCCCTCTGACTCACTCACTCCTCCTCCACACACACTCTCAGTCTCTCTTCCTCTCTCTCTTTCTCCCTCTTCCTTTCCTCTCTGCCTCTCTCTTCGTCAACCGCCGCCGCCACGTACTGACAGTCAGCCCCTCCGGCCGGGACCCCTGGATTCAGCCCGGTGTCTCGCCCCGAAGCCGCGCCGCCCGTCTCGACCTCGTCCTTGCATGCCACGAGCGCGATACCAGCACTCCGACCGAGAGGGGTAGACGAGGAGCCCAACGTCTGAGCGACAGAGTCCGCCGGTCCGACGGGACAGAGACAGCCAGACGTGTGCAAACCGCCGCCACAGCCACCACCTCCACCTCCACCTCCTGCTCCTCTCCTCGTCGCCATGCCTCTTCTCAGCGGCAAGGGCAACAAATTCAAGGTCGACCCCCCCAAGATCCGCATCGAAAAGGTCGTCGTCGAGCGCCCGACCCCCCCGAAACCAAAGTCCAAGCCCCGTCCTCGTCCCGCCGCCGCCGCCGCCGCCGCTTCCTCCTCCTCGCGATCCTCCCCCGCCGCCTCTCGCCCCTCGCCCAGGCCGCCCGCGGCCCTCCGCGACAGCAGGTCGCCCCATCCGCCCTCGTCCGACGAACGGCGCCCGGACCGCAAACGCAAGGCCGGCAGCGTCGCCACCTCGCGCACCTCGCCCGCCAGCGACCGCGTCGCCTTCGACAAGGACAGCGACGACAACGAGGACGATGGCTGGATGAGCCTCGACACCCGCAAGAGGCAACGCAAGGGCACCGCCGACGGCCGCTTCATCGACCCCAACCGCAAGCTACGCAACGCGAGGGCGTTCGAGGGCAGGAATGAGGGCCTGCACTTCATCCACGCCGTCCAGGTCGCCTCGCTCGAGGCCAAGTGCGTCCCCGTCATGGGCGCCCAGAAGGAGGACGTGGCAATAGAGCTGCAGTACCCCAGCCTGCAGCCCCGTGAGAAGTTCGTCCCTCCTCTCCCCTCCAGCCTCTCTCCTCTCCCCTCCCCCCTCACGCCTCGTCTTCCGACCGGACTGGCTGACCGACGTGCGCACCCCAGGTTCGAGCTCGTCTGGGGCAAGGACAAGATCGACGCCGTCGAGGCCAGCATCCGCATCGTCCGCCACGTCGCCGAGACCTACCTCACCGACGACGAGGCCGAGCCCTTCACCAACCAGAACAGCGGCCTGATACGGCGGCTGGAAAAGGCCTCGAACCGCAACATCCAGGACCTGGCCGGCTTCAAGGCGGCCCTTCACGAGTACAACGAGACGCTCCTCGGCCTCATCGAGGACGGCGTCGTCGAAAAGAACCTCGACAACATGCACGAGCTGCCCCGCGGCCTCGTCGCTTTTATTCTCGACCAAGTCTACGACCGGACCGTCGCCCCCAAGGTCGAGCTGCTGGCCAAGTACGAGAACGGCTCGGACCATGTGTACGGCGAGCTGCTGCACCCCTTCATCTCCAAGATCCTCGTCGAGCAGACGAGCATGACGTCGGACCAAGTCTTTGTCGACCTCGGCTCCGGCGTCGGCAACGTCTGCCTGCAGGCCGCGCTCGAGATCGGCTGCGAGAGCTGGGGCTGCGAGGTCATGGACAACGCCTGCAACCTGGCCGAGGCCCAGACCAAGGAGTTCAGCGCGCGGTGTATGCTCTGGGGCGTCAAGCCGGGCAAGGTCCATCTCGAGCGCGGCGACTTCCGCAAGAACGCCGCCATCCACGACGCGCTGAAACGGGCCGACGTCGTCCTCGTCAACAACAAGGCCTTCACCTCGCAGCTCAACGACGACCTGGTGCGCATGTTCCTCGATCTCAAGTCGGGCTGCAAGGTCGTCTCCCTGCGCTCCTTCGTCGCCGACTTCAAGAGCAACCACAACATCAACGACGTCGGGAGCACCATCCTCGACGTCGAGGAGTGCACCTATCCCGAGGGCTATGTGAGCTGGACGAATGCCGGCGGGCCCTACTTCATCTCTACGCGCAAGTAGGTCCGAGCCCGTCGCCGTCAGCATGGCGCCCCTCTCTTCTCGGTTGCGCGGACAGTGTGGGTTAGGATAGGGTAGTCGAGGCGCGGGTGAGAGAATTTCATGATCCAAGCGGAACATGCCCAGGTCGGGCGGAGCGTACAGGACATACCGATAGCTATGCCGTCGTCGGCTCACGCGCATCCGTCACATGCTGCTGCGTCGTGATGGGCATCCGGTGCTCAGCGGCCCTTGTCGAGGTGCGGTTCGTTGGCGAGGTTCATGGCGTCGGCCTCTTGGGCCATGCGCTTCATCCATCTGTCGACGAGCTCCTTGTTCTCCTTTTTGACCCTGTCCCTCTCCTTCTCGGCCACGGAGACTTGCAGGTTCAACGTAATCATCTCGTCCTGGACTTGCTGTGGGCAAAGCGCACGATAAGCACGAGACCGTTGGACGTAGGGAAGAGAGCCGCGGCCGGACCGTACCTCGAGCAGTTTCCGCTTCTCTCTTAGCTCGTGTTCCCGGTCTTTGACTCGAAAGTTGAGTGCTGTCCGCTCCGACGTCATCGCCTTGATGCTTCGGGCATCCTCCTTTGTCCTCGTCCGCAGCCTGCCGAGTTCCTCTTCCGCCGCCCGCAGTCTTCGTTCGGCCACACCTTTCGATCGCAGCGACTCAGCCAGGTCGAGGCGAAGCTGTGCAATGGTCGGATCGTCCGACGCTGCGGCATCGCCGGCGCGGGTGCCTGCCGTCTTGGATGTGCCCGTGGCGGAGGCCCGTGACTCGAGCGCCGCCTTCTCTGCCTCGAGCGAGGATATGCGATCGGCCATCTGCGAGCCTGTCACCGGGAGGCCATCCAGCCAATTAGCTAGCTGGCAGGCGAGAGAGAGGGGTGATGAGGGGAACAAGATGGGGCCAGTCCTCACAAGCCTGGACGAGCTCCATGTTGACAGGGTTCTTGAGCTCGGCCTCCTGGAGGGAGGCCAGGTATTCGTCTCGCCAGTCGGCCATTTGCGACGGTACAGGACGGATGAATCTGTGATTTTGGTGGCGAGAGGACAGAGACGGAGTCGCCGTCGCGGTGGTACGATAAAGAGGCGGCGGGGGATGCTAGGACTCTACTGCTGACGTGACCGGCCTGCAGAGCTCTTCGGCCGAGGTATAACCGGACCCTTCCCCGGGCGTGTAAGGCAGCAGTTACGTAGAGCTCCATCTTCCCAATCCACCAAGCTTGGGCTCTCCTCGGACGAGCGCTCCCATGAGGCACCAATCTCTTCGACTGCCCATTTCGTCCCACGACCGGAGTGGGCGCTCATCATGAGATAGTGCCGGCGCATGAAATGGACTCTCTGCACGCGAGAGCTGACTGGGAGAGTGTCGGCGACAAGTGGTTCCGCAAGACGCAGCAGTACACGGCCGTCTTCGACCAGGACCTCGACCTCGACAGCTTCATCGTTGCCGGAGCGCCCTGCGCTGGAGCCCTAGGTATCGTCCTCTTCGAGCTGCCTCGCGAGTCCGGAGGCGAGGCTTCGAGAAGGAAGAATGGCTGACGGGTGACAGCACTATGGCGGGACGACACCAAGCTGCTGGCGCACCAGCCGGGCATGTCGACAAAGCCGTCGATCGACATCTACAGCCTGGCTGGCAAGAAGCTGCGCAGCATACCGTGGGATAAAACGGTCATCAGGGGCCTCGGATGGTCGGAGGAGGAATCTCTGCTCGTCGTGACGGCCGACGGCAACGTGCGCTGCTACGACCTCCAGGGCGACTTCAGCAACTTTTCTCTGGGCCACGGTGCCGATAACTACGGCGTCGAGTCGTGTCGGTACGCTGGTGCGGCTCGCGAGGCCCGGGATCTCGGCTCACGCTTCCCAGATTCTACGATACCGGCATGGTCGCCCTCTTGGGCAACAACTCGTTAGTGGCCGTCTCTTCCTACACCGAGCCTCGACCGAAGCTGCTGGCGGCCTGCCCCGACGGCACGATCCACTCGTGGGCCATCATATCGCCCGACCACACGCTGTCGCGGTCGGTCGAGGCGGTGCTGAGCGTCGGGTCGACCGTCTACGTCGTCGACGGCACCGACTGCGAAGACAGGTTGCTGGACATCGGCCCCTTCAGCCACATCAGCGTGTCGCCAGACGGGCGATATGTGAACCTGTACGGAGCCAACGGCAAGGCGCACATCGTCTCGAGCGACTTCCAGGACAAGCTGTTCGAGCACAACTCGGACTCGCAGACGCCGCCCAAGTACGTCGAGTGGTGCGGCAGCGATGCGCTCATTGCGTGGGAGGACGAGGTGCACATCATCGGACCCGGGGACCAGTCCTCGACTTTCATCTACGAGAGCACCCGAGTCCACGTCGTCTCTGGTGAGCAGACTTGGCCCCCTCCCCCATCGCCCCGTCGCCGGCCGTAATGCGTCTGTTGACCCGAGGTAGAATACGACGGTGCTCGGCTCATCACAAACGACTTTTGCGAGTTCCTGGAGAGGGTGCCCAACGACACGATGGAGGTGCTGGGTCACGCGTCAGAGTCGTCGCCGGCGTCGATCCTCCTCGACGCAGTCGGCCAGCTGGAGCGCGAGTCGCCCAAGGCGGACGACTACATCCAGCTCATCCGGCCCAACCTGACCGAGGCAGTTGACACGTGCGTCAATGCGGCCGGCCGCGAGTTCGACACGCGGTGGCAAAAGAGGCTGCTCAGGGCGGCGTCGTTTGGCAAATCGGTGCTCGACATCTACAACAGCGACGAGTTCGTCGACATGTGCGAGACGTTGCGCGTCCTCAACGCCGTCCGAGACTTCGAGATCGGCATCCCGCTGTCGTACGAGCAGTACCACCGGCTGACGCCCGAGAGACTAATCCAGCGGCTGCTCAACCGCCACGACTACCTGCTCGCCCTCAAGATCGCGGGCCACCTGCGCCTGCCGTCGGACCGCATCTACGTGCACTGGGCCTGCTCCAAGGTCCGCGTCGGCGCCGAGGACGACGAGACGGTCTGCCGGCTGGTGGTGGAGAGGCTCTCGGGCAAGCCCGGCGTCTCGTTTGAGGAGATTGCGCGGGCGGCCTACCACGAGGGCCGGGCGCGGCTGGCGACGGAGCTGCTGAACCACGAGGCGCGCGGCGGGCGGCAGGTGCCTCTCCTGCTGGACATGGAGGAGGACGAGCTGGCGCTGGACAAGGCCATCGAGAGCGGGGACACGGACCTGATGCTGGTGGTGCTGATGCAGCTGAAGAAGAAGCTGCCGCTGGCGGCCTTCTTCCGCGTCATCAACGCCCGGCCGACGGCGACGGCGATGGTGGAGGCGGCGGCGGCGAGGGAGGGCGACAACGCGCTACTCAAGGATCTATATTACCAGGACGACCGGCGGGCGGATGGGGCGAGCGTCTTCATCCGAGAGTCGCTCCGCCAGCCGGACGCGCGCACGGCGTCGGACAAGCTGGCGCTGGCGGCCAAGCTGCTGGCGGACACGAAGGAGTCGACGGTCGAGCTGCACGCGCTCAAGGAGGCGACGGGCCTGCTGCGGATGCAGGAGGCGCTGAGCCGAGACCTGGCGGAGACGTTCACGGGGCTCAGCGTCAACGAGACGCTCTTCAAGCTGATCCGGCTCGGGCTCAACGGCCAGGCCAAGAAGGTGCAGAGCGAGTTCAAGGTGCCGGACAAGGTGGCCTGGTGGATCCGGTACGTGAGAGCCCGAGGACAAGGGAGGGAGAGAGAGAGGCGGCCCAAGCAGGCCGGACTGCAGCAACCGACTGACATGCCTCTGCAGGCTCCGGGCCCTGGTGGCGAAGCGGGACTGGAACGAGATTGAGGAGATGGCCAAGACGAAGAAAAGCCCGATCGGGTGGGAGGTGAGCGAAGGCGAAGGTCCCGCGAGACGTGCCGTTTTTGGCTGACGAAACGAAACCACACCCGCCCCCAGCCCTTCTTCAACCTCACGCTGCAGGCGGGCAACCCGCGGCTGGCGGCCGTCTTCATCCCCAAGTGCACGGGGCTGGCGGCGGGCGAGAGCATCAGCATGTACGACAAGTGCGGACTGCGCGTCCGGGCGGCGGAGGAGGCGGTGCGGCTCCGGGACGGCGAGGCGTGGCAGCGGCTGCTGGACGCGGCCGGGCGCAACTCGCCCGAGGGCCGCGAGATCGAGAGGCTGGGCGCGGCGGCGTTTAGGAAGTAGCGGAGAGGTAGGCAGTGTCGGTCAATGGCAAGCGGCTTGGCCGTCCCCGGTGTCTGCCGGCTCGGCCGTGGTGGACTGCGGCCCCTGGCGATGGGGCTGACGGGCTCCGGTCGACGGCTTGCAAAGGCGAGAGTGACGATGCCCCTGCGAAGGCCGACCTGCCACGAGCAACGTGTAACGCGTGACGCAAGGGGGCAGGCGTCTACCGGCGAGGCCGCTGCTCGCGATACGTAAGGACCACACCGGCCTGCGGACGGGGTCGAGGGGCCGGGGCCGGCTGCACGGACGGCCCAATCCCCGGATGTCGGGGCCGCAAGGGCGCGAGACTCGACAACGGAATTGGTTTGCATCCCGGCACGCGCTCACTACGGCGGCCTAACAAACAGCCCTCTCTACCCTACCGACTCGAACCGCCGACTGTGCCGACGACGGCCCATCACGGCCTCCCCCCCCAACGCAGACGACGTCACGACCAACACGCTGGACGGCACTCGGGAGACAGACAGCCTCGCCTCTCGGTCGGGCGCAGACGAGTCCCGGCGGCGTGTCGATACCACGTCGAGAGCACGCGCGCGCAGGTAGAAGAGAGACGTGCCCGCGTCGGCAGGATTTTTTTTTTTTTCGGGGGTGCGGTGAGACACAGGAAGCGCGGTGGCTCGGCCTATTCATAGGCGATCTGCGCCTAGAGGCATGGGCTAGAGACGCCACGGACTGCGTTGATTCAGGTCAGCCATTGCTTGATTGATTTGATGATGAGCATGGGCCTCGCGTGCGCCACGGGTCCGGCGCGGCCGACGAGAGGAGACGGCCGGCTCTTTGTTGGGGGGAGTGGGCGGCCGCCGCACACGGCTAGCCCTACGAGCGCGCCATTGTTCCCAAGTCTCCCTTTGATCAAGGCCTCTCGGCGATTTATTTTTTGGGTGGTCCGCCTCCTCCCTCCCCTCCCCCCTCACCCTCCTCTTTGGTGCTTGCTGGGGCCGGCAGATCGTCGAACGGGTGGGCGTTGGGTTGTGCTGCGGATGGGCA
>NJEV01000665.1:0-14503 GCA_002591385.1 Cordyceps sp. RAO-2017
TTTTTTTTTTTTTCTCTCGTTCGTTTTTTTTTTTCAAACTCTGGTCCATGTCCCACCGCCTGATTTACATATGGCCCTTTTTTTGGCTTGCTTCCCCCTTGGCCGTCTTGCTTCACGACGGCCGGGCGGCGCGGGTGCGTTCCGGACGGGCATTGATCTTTTCTGGCCCGCCTTCTGCTGCGCGGCACGGGGCGGCGCTGGCCCCCCCCCCCCTTCTTCCCCCCCTCCCCTGGTTCACTGGATGGCCTGCCTTTTTGGAAAAGGGGAGGGGGGGGGGGAGGCCTTTGACTCCCATCCTCCACCTGCGGTGCATGTATTCCCAGCTCAGACAGCCCTGGCTCGGCGAGAAAGAAAGAAGGACAGACGAGAGTGAGAGGAGGAGAGACAGAGGACCAGCAAGGTAGCTGGCAGAAAGAGTCTTGCTCGAGGAGAAGAGCTGGATGCTGCCGAAAGCCTCTCGTCCCTCGCGATTGAAAAATAACGAGCCTACTCGCGTCAAGAGTACGAATTCCTGTGCTCTGGCCCTTGCTCCGGCCCCAATCTGCAGAGTAGTCGAACAGGCTTGGTGGGAAAAGGAGCAAGGGAACAGCCAGGACGGGATGATGCAAAAACAGTGATGGGAGACTTCCCGTAAACGCCCGCGGCAGCCACGACAGCATACATGACGAATTTTGCACCCCAATCCCCAGTCCGGGCCTTGCCACAGTCATACATACATATACATGTGCCAATTGATACATGAAAAGGCGACGATGATTTCCATCACACCTCGGTGGAACGCTCCCGCTCGCGGAAAGACCGTGGGTGGTGATGCTCCGCCTCGCGGGACCGGGACTCGTACTCGTCCTCGTCGTCTCTCCGGTGGCGCCGGCGCCGTTCGCGTTCCCGTTCGCGTTCATGATCGCGATCCCGATCCCTCTCGTCCACGTCCGGTTCGTCTTCGTCCTTGTGACGGTGGTGGCGATGGTGCCGCCGCCCCCCGTCGGCCTCGGCATCACGATCGGCCTCACGGTCGCGGTCACGGTCGCGGTCGCGGTCCCCGTCGCCCTTGTTCCGTCTCCTCTCTTTCTCCACGGGTTAGCTTCCGTCGGTGAACAATGAACAGGCAGGGTCCGGCCATGGGACGTACCTCGCAAGACCTGGGTGGCCGCGGCGTATGCCTGAATCTCTTCCTTGCTGAGGACGCGGAGGACAATGACAAAGTCGTCCCGGACCTCGAAGCGCTCCTTGCCGACGGTCAGGGCCTCGGGGTTGACAATCTTGCGGTTGATCTTGGTCCACCTGGCGCCGGCGGGGGCCTCCTTCGTCTTCTTGTCCTCCTTGTGAGGCGCGACGCCTTCGCGGACCGGGTTCGTGTCCTCGGGGAAGCGTGCACTGGGCTGCTTCAGGATGCCCTTGAGCGGCTTCTCCTCGGCCCTGTCCCTCGGCGGCGAGACGACACGGACCTGTTTCGTGCTGGTCGTGGCAAGCGCGAGCTCGCGGCCCCAGGACGCGTCTCTGGCCGACTCGCTCGACCTCCGCTGCTTGGCGGGGGAGGGCGAGCGGGACTGCTGCTTCTCCTTCTCCCTGCTGGCGGACCTGTCCCGGTCCCGGTCCCCCTCCGTGCCCCTGTCCGAGACGTCCAGGGCGGCGAGCTGCTCCTTGAGTTGCCTCAGGTCCGAGGCGTCGTTGGGGTTGAAGACCCCGGATGCCCGGCTGGGGTGGGAGGCCCGCTTGCCGTCGTCGGAGTCGGGCGACGAGACGGCGACGTCGTCTCGCCTGTGGCGGTCGACGGCGTCGGCGGCGACCCTCGAATCGCCGCGGGGGGAGCCGTCGCTTCCCCGAGGCCGGTCCTTTTCTCTTTCGGGCAGCGGCAGCCGCTCCTTTTCCCTCTCGGGCAGCGCAAGTCGCTCCTTTTCTCTCTCCCTCTCGGGCAGCGCGAGCCGCTCCTGGAGCTCGGCATCCTTGCGCCGCTCGCGATCCTCGTCCGGGCTCCGCCGCCTCTTCGGCTCCCTCTTCTTCTCTTCGTCCTTGACGACGGCGGGGACGAGGCCGACGGCGGTGGCGGCGACGCTGAGGCCGGCAGCCACCTTCTCGCGAAACCGGGAGCGCTCCTTGTCGGCCCCATCCTCTTCGCGCCGGCTCTCCCTCCTTTCGTGGCGTTCTTCCGGCGACGTTTCATCCGATCGCCGCCTCAACTCGTCCGGGCGAGCCTCTCGGCGACGGTCTCGGGCGTCGGCGGGGCCGTCCAAAACGTCTGTCCGGATGCCGAAGCCGCGAGCGGCAACGCTCTCGTCCTTGAAGCGGGGATGATCGTGGAACCGCTCGACACTGGGCTCCCGGTCCCACTCACGCGGCTCACGCATGCGGCGCTCGTCGTCGCGCGTCCGGTGATGGTCATCATGGTGAGAGGATCGGGGAAGGCCGTCCTGGTGAAGGGAGAGCGGGCGGGGGCGGCGGGCGGCCTCCCAGCGTTCCGACGAGGGCGAGGCGGTGTCGAGGTGCGAGGCGGCAGTCGGCGAGGGCGGGACGGGGGCGGCGGGGGGGAGGTCGCGAGATGACGAGTCGTATGCCCGGCTGATCTTGTCGAAGCCACGGGTCGAGGGTGGGGGACCGGCGCGACCATCGTACGGGCGACTGGTGTTCATGTTGTAGTTACGGCTCAGGTCATGGCTGGTGTTGACGTTGAAGCTCCGTTGGTCGGCGTTGTAATTGACATTGGGACGATAGTAGCCGCGGTCGACGCTCTCCTGCCTCCGAGGGCGCGAGGGCTTGGCGAGGTCGAGGTCGTACCTGGCCAGCTCGCCGGCATTAGTGTACTGATAGCCATCGTCGCCGTAGTCGATGGCGGCGGTGCTGTGCCTGGGGTCGCTGGGGTAGACGACGGAGGGGCGCGAGCTGCGGTAGGCGTCGACCTCGCGGGGGCTCAGCAGGGTCTCGGCGCGGTCGCGGAAGCGGCCGTATTCGTCGGCCGCCGTGGCGATGTGGTAGGGGCGAGCGGCGCTCCGGGAACGGATGGAGGAGGCGGGCTGGGCGTAGAACTGGCCGTCACTGGCGCGGTACTCGTTGCGGATGGGACTGCCGGCGCGCGTGTTGGACGAGTGGGAGGACGAGACGTGCGGCCTGTCCTTTTGGCCGGCGGCAGCGGAGGAGGAGGAGGAGGCGGCGGCGGTGGCGGCGGCGGCGGCGGGCGTACTGGTGGTGATGATGACGGGGGGGCGAGGAGCCGAGTCGAGCGTGGAGCGGCGGTTGCGGCTGGTCTCGCGGGTGCTGGGGCGCTGGCGGTGGTCGGGGGCGAGGCCGTAGGCCCTGGACGCGGCGGCGGGGAGGCCCGACGAGGCGGACGACGAGGCGGCGTAGCCGCGGGGGGTGGCGGCGTAGTTCCGGGCGCCGGGGGCGGACATGACATGGGTGTCGGCCGGCTGCAGGGAGCTGTAGCCGAGGGCGGCGGGCATCGAGGCCCTCGCCGGGTTGAAGGTGGCGGAGCGGCCAGCAGCCGAGGGCGGCGCGGCTCGATAACGGTCGACCATGGCGACGAGCGTTGGCCGGCGACGGCGGCAGTTGGGCGAGGCAGACAGGCAGCGGCCCGGGCAGGGGCAAGATTTGCCACGCACAGACGGGGGAGGAGGAGGAGGCGGATGGCGGCTCAGGCTGGCTGGTCAAGGAGCTGGCAGAGGAGCAGGCTGTTAGCAGTCGGATAAGGATGGCACATGCGTGGGGGTGGAGTCAGAGCAGCACATGCATTATGTAGGAAGGCCGGCCATGCGCGGGAGGTTACGTATGTATGTCTCGTCTCTCGGCCAGTACGCGCCGCCTTGGTGACGCCGCACGCCTCGTGCTGAGAGGCAACAAATGGGTTCCGATGGTGAGTCGCACGCGGCTGGCGCCTGTCGATGGCCAGCTTTCCCGGGGCGAGACAAAGAGGCGCACACGGCAGAGGAGGAGGGGCGGGATTTTTGTGGTGGCACGGTAGAGGCAGCGAGAAAAGAGGCGGAGAGAAAAAAAAAAAAAGAGACGATTTCTGGCGACACAAGGAGCTCAGGTGGACGCTGCTTTCGTAGCACGCAAAGCTGGGACGGATGCCGGTCCAGGAGAAAGAGTCCAGGAGAAGGACAAGGAGGCGATGATGGAGGGAAAGGGCGGGAAGAGAGGAAGAAGAGGAGGGAATGAGTAATGATGCTGACTGAGGGAGGCGAAGGGGCGAGACCGATGATGAGGAGGGAGGATAAGATGAGGAGGAGGCCGTTGGGTATAACGGCGCTAAACCCTGAAGGCAAGGGCAGGGCAGGACAGGTCTGGAAGGAGGCTCGCTGCGGGGGGGAAATAAATTTGGCACCGCCAAATAAAAAGGCAATGATAATAACAAGGCAATGAATGATAAGTCAAGGGCAGGCGGCGATGGACTCGTCCTTGTCGTCAATCAGCCAGCAGCTAGCTGGTGTTTTGTTTTGCGGGAGGAGAGGGAGGCATTCCATCGCTACATTATAGCCAAAATCAAACAATAGGATCGACGTCACTGGCCTGGGCGTCGAGGGCCGACAAGTGCAGCCTCGGGCCGTTGCCAAGCGACCCTGCGACCTTGCCTGAGACGGCATGGGCCACGAATCGTTCGGGCTGCTGGTTGGGCTTCCATTCGGTCGACAGAGCAGACAGTCGAGGCGGGCTGGCCCCGGGCGACGGGCCCGGCCGTGTGGCTGCGCGAACGAGTCAGTCAGCGATGCCCGTTTGTGCACATCTGCCGAACCGTTGTGCCTCTCTCACGGCTCTCTACCCTTGTCTCTCCCGTGTCTGTCCTGTCTCTGCCTCTCTCTCTCGCTGCTCCTCGACGACGTCGTTGGCGGCCGTCGGCCACGCAGGCGGCAACCTTGTTGTCGAGTTGGTTGTCGGCACGAATCCTTTCGCCCGACCGGCCTGATGACAACAACAAGAAGAATAATCACCATGGTCGTCATTAGACAGGGAAAAAAAACTTTAGAGATAAAAATACAATAAAAAGGGTCGTATAGGGGGGAGGCAAGGAGGACCATGCCGGCCTTTCTCATCGACCAAGCAGCGTCCGCGCATTGAAAGGAGGGGGCTCGAGCATGAATCCGCCATGCCAATGCCCTGCTCCCTCCTCCCTCTCCCTCCCGGCCGCCCTGATCTCTCGCTCGCTCGGCACACCAGTTCCTCGGTCGCGTCGGCTGATGAGACAGCGTGGCCACCGGTCAAGCCTCTGTCACGCCTCGTCACGGATTGGCAGAGCTGGCGTCAGATGACGCTCGCCGCCTTTCCCTGGGGCGCGTTCGACCTACCCTGAAGCACGCCCAAAGACACGGGGCCATTGCTTCGGGCCTTTGACGAAGAGATGGAGTAAGTAGGTAGGAAGGGAGAGAGGGGGTGAGATTATGCCTCAGCGAACTCATCATCTCGACATACATGCAATATAAAGCATGTAGTACTTCATGTCGCTCGAGCTGCCCAACCTCGAACGGCATTCGTACCCGAGGCTGGCGACCAAACGGCAACGGAGACGGACCCCTTTTCCCTGCCTCGATGCGTACCGAAAAGCCGTGCCGGACGGTGGGCGCAGGTACCAGCCATGCCTGCGTGCTTCTGCCTTACAGTTTACCTTTACATGTACATGCCTACCTACATACACATACATCCATCCATGCATACCGAGCCGGTTGGCATCAGCAGTCGTCGTGATACGATGCCATATAAAGCAGTCGATATACACATATCAGCCAACAGACAACGTGGGCCCGCCGATTCGGGCCCCCGACCGCGCCGCCGATCCGTCCGAATATCACGCTCGAGTGCGACGCAACATCATGGCAGTTTCAATGCAGCTGCCTGGAATCTTGTCTTTCGATACCAAGACGCCGCAGGCATAGAGTTTGCGCGCCGGGCCACCTTGTATGACACGGCAGTACAGAGGCCGGCCATGTTCTATTCGCGCGCCCGCACACCGCCGCCCGCGTCGCACCGGCTGTCGTTCGTCGGTATGACGCAAGAGGGGCGACAGAGGGCGAGAGAGAGAGAGGCAGAGGGGGAGAGCTGCATCATGCACGCCTTCTATTGTCCGCCGCCAGCTGAAGGCGTCCATCCTTCACGAGGCAAACCGCCGCCGGTGCGACCGAGGGGAACAGAAAAGGGGTACCGGCGATGCCGCGGGGAGCTACATCCAGTCGCTGTTCCGACTCGCTTCCCTGCTCTCCAAATTTAGGGGGCAGCTGGGGCGGACGGGGCCTCGAGCGGGGCCTGAAATCGACCCGGGGTAAAAGTAGCGCCCCGGGCGCACGGATGTACCCTCTCTCCGCTCTCCAGCGTGCAGTACCTACTAGAGTAGGTACCTGAGGCAACAAGGTATACCGTACCTATTCGTAAGCAAGCAAGGCTTCCGGTGATACTCTCTGTTCAACCTCAACCACCCCCCCCTCGCCTCACCTCCTCCGCGCCTCACCGAGCAGCACAAAAGGCAGAAAGGATCCAGACGATCCGACAAAAAAACTGCACTTTCAAACCATCCTCCTCCTCCTCCTCCTCCTCCTCCTTCACAACGCTCTGTCGCGTCCGGGCCGCCCGCCGCTGGAGCCAAAGGTCCGCTGCCACGGTTGGGCTCCTACGTCGCCACAACCCAACCGTATCTCCGAGTCAAGAGCTTCGACGCCCAATCAAGGCCCGCGCCCGCCCTCTGGCGCCGCTGCTGACCGGCGTGCGAAGCGAGCCTTGTCCTGGGCCGCGCCCCATGTCCGGAGCTCCAGCCTCTCTGGCCCTTCTCGACGCCTTGCTCGGCCCTCTTGCTGTCCCCTCCCTTTCGCTCGCCGTCGCAAGCAGACGTCGATTTTCCAGAAGGGTGGCCGCTCCCGTTACCTGCTGACCTCGCGAGGGAGACGCGCGCTGATCTTCGGCCGGCAACATGTCGCGACGCTCGTCGTGTAACGGCCCGGGGGCGAGGCATCGCTGGCCAGCCCTCAGCCAATCCACGCTCCATTCTCCGTTGGGCATTTACGCGCTTTGTTTGCCCTGTCCCCTGCTCCGTCGCCACCCGCTTCCCGGCCATGGCCCCTGAAACCGTCGCCACCCCAGCCCAACCCCGGGCCCGTCCGTCTCCGCTCGAGGAAGCAGGAAAAGTAGAGTTGCAAAGCGCAGCCCGTCCTCTCTCCGAGTCGACAGTCGCAGAGCGAGACATGACACCCACCCCCGTCATCCGCATGGACCCTACCCAGCTCGCAACTCTCGGCCGGGGGCGACCCTGGGACGGCGAGCCCTTCGGCTGCAACGGGTCCCCTTCAGGCTTCACTGTCTCTGCGAGCACATGTCAGGGGGAACAAACGAGCGTCATTCATGACTAGCGCCTGGTGGACACTATCGCTGCAGAAGGGCGCGCCGAAACGCTTCTTCGTCCCGACTCCTTGCCATCATGATGCGATGCTCATATCATCAATCCACGCACACAACAAGAGTTTGTTTCCACGCGGGGCGGGGGAAGAAAGGGGGAGTGGACGAGTCCCAAAGGCCCGACGGCCGGCCCCCTTCTCCCCCACCCCCTCTCCCTCACCCTCTAAGCCAGGGCGCCCATCGGATCCCACAGGGGCAGCACCAGAGGCTCCTGGTCCACGACGTCCCTGACCTCCTGGCTGCAGAAACGCGGGTCGACGACGGCCTGGTAGACGAACTCGTCCATCCAGGCATCGCTCATGACGTACCAGCCGTCGCTGCCCGAGCTCGTGCCCCAGCTGTTCTGGACCCTCCACCGCACCGGCCGCTTCGTCTGCTCGTCCAGATGGACGGCCGTCAGGACCATGGCGTGCGTCATCTGACTCTCGCCCGCCAGCAGGCGCTGGGCCTTGGTCATGCCGAGCAGGCTGGTGCCGAGGCCGAGCTCGTAGTCGACGAGGTCGGTGTCGAGGATGCCCGAGGCGCGGTCGCTGAACTTGCCGACGTCGCAGCCGAAGAAGACGGGCAGGCCGGCGCGGAGCATCTTGACGCACGTCGACTTGATGGTGTCCATGTCGACGTTGACGTAGCTGACGCCGCGGCCGCCGACGACGTTGCCGAGGCGCGAGACGGTCATGAGCGTCAGCGGCCGGTGGCGGGGGTCGTGGACGAGGGACATCATGCCGGCGATGCTGGCCGAGCTGATGCCGAGCTCGGGGCTGGCGATGTCGCGGGCGAAGTCGCGCGGCTTGATGGTCAGCCGGTGCGGGCGGCCGTCGCTGTCGCTGTACTGCCAGGTGAAGGCCTCGGTCGGCTTGGGCGGCGGGCCGAGGAGGATGGTGACGACCTGCTGGACCTCGCGCATCATGGCGGCCTTGCGGGCGGCCAGCGCGGCGGCGGCGGCGCCGGAGCCCGAGGCGTGGTGGCTGTGGTGGTGGCTGTGGTGATGGTGATGGGCGTCGCGCGACGACAGGCGGGCGAAGGGCAGCGACAGGCGGTGGTGCTTCTTGAGGGCGTAGTCGGCGAGCGGGTCGGGCATCTTGACGGCATGGTGCTCGTCCGAGTCGGAGGCGTAGGGGCTGGGGGCGAGCGAGGTGGTGCGCGAGGAGCGCGACGAGGAGCTGGGGCTGTCGCCCGAGCCCCTCTTCTTCTTCTGCGACGAGCTGTTGGAGGAAGGGCGGAGGAAGTTGGCGACGCGATGCGGCATCTTGACAAGCTGGCTGGATATGCTGCTGGGTGCTTGCGTATGTGTGAGTGTGAGTGTTTTATGTGTGCGCGCGCGTAAGGGGGGCGCGCGTGTGCCGGCTGAAAAGGGGCGCTCTCCCAAGAAGCCGAGGCCGTCGTCGAGTCTTGAATTGGGGGCGGATGGGGTGATATAAAGCTGTGGCCGGCAAAGGAGGTCGATGATGATGATGGCTGCGCAGTAGGCCCGGCTACTATCAAAGCAACGACGCCCTTTTCCTCTTGCCGGGCGTCGGAGTCAGAACAACAACGTCGGGGTCAAAACAACAAAAGGCGGGTTCGAAGCCTCCTTTTGTCCCCTGGTCGGAGGGCAGTCTCGTCAGATGCGTTCCCGTCCGCGTCTTTGTGTCTCTCGGGCCCGGGTCAGTCTACGTTGGCCGGCACGCCCTCTGGCGCAGCGGCGAAGAGAGGGTGATGGAGGACGGCAAGCGACCGCGCGCCACGTCTTGGCACCCCTCTCTCCAGGGCCACGAGTCCGGGCCTGGCAAGCAGCGGTCGAGGCAGGAGTCGCGAGACGACCGGCCGCGGACGGAGCAGGCAGCCAGCTTGGCGGTAACCCGAGCCGCGGCTGCGAGCGGGAGCAGGCGACACTGACTGGTGGGTGTCTGCAAGCCAATGGCCCGAGGCGACGATAGTTGGCCACCGCCCGAGCTTGGCGCCCGCGAGGGGGAGGGGGGGGAGAAGAAGTAGGGGGGGGGGGAGGGAGATCCGGCAGCAACGGTGGCGGCGCGCAAGACAGAGAGGGCGGCTCGGGGCCGAAGCGAGAGAGGCGGCTCGAGAGACAGAAGCAGGCAGGTGAGGGGGCAGCCTTTTCGGATTGCGCGATACGACGGTGCCGACGTGTGATTCCGAACTCGCTGTCTCTCTTTGTTGCGGCGGCGGCGGCGGGCGGGAGCGGCGAGGCCTGCTGCTTTGTCGCCAACGAATGGAGCGGAGCCGGCGGCGAGCACCTTGGCCCTTCTCTCCACGCAATGGAGGCGAGGTGTTGGAGAGCAAGCGAGGGACGGCCGACAGCGGCGCAGCGGAGGCGGACGGCAGCGATGTCGGCTCGGCAGAGGTGAGACGGGATCGGCCGAGAGAGTGAGGAGACAGTAGCTGATCGAGACGCAGCGGAGCGGACGACGTCGAAGAGGAGGACAGTTGAGGGGGCAAAGGAGGAGAGAAGAGAGGAGGAAAAAAAAAAGAAGAGGGAAAAAAAAGTGGTTGTAGGAGGTAGTTGACGATGCTGCCTGTTTTAGTCGCGTGCTCCACTCTTTCCTCCGTAGCGAGGCCCAGGGGCAGAGGACAGGAATTGCGGCACCGGTCGGCTCTGCAGGCCAGGGGAAAAGGCGAAGAAGCGTCGAATTCGTCCGGAGAAGAGCGGCAGAAGAGGAAGAAACGGGGCAGGAAAAAAAGGGGGGGGGGGAGGAGACAGGAGACGAGTCGCGAGGGCATCGTCAAGTTAAATAGCATCGTGGCCGAGGCGGCGGGCGGCGGCCAGGTACCGGTACTTGTGTGTCATGCGCGGCCGCCGTTCGGGCGAGGCAGCGCGCTGGGCCGGGGGGGGCGGCGTTGGCGGCGGGGGTACGTACCGGAGCGAGGTACCGGAGACCTTGTGCCCTGTGGCGGCCAAAGTTGGTGGCCTGAGCCGTCTAGCGGCTGCTGTAGGCGGTACCTTGGGGCGCCTCTCGCTAAGAGCAGCACGTTGCTGTACAGTATTGCCGTACAGTACGGATATCCGCTGCTCCATCCATCCACCATCCTCCACTCCCTCTACTCCAGTCCATGCTCATCATGCTGGCTAGTGTCCCTCTTTTTTTTTTGTGTGTGTCGTTTCTTTTTTTTTTCTGCTAGTAGCCTCTTGCTCCTCTCTCATTTCTTATTTTTATTTTTTGAAATAGGATTCCTGCGGCCGCTCCGTGCTGCGGGAGAGACAACACGTGCCGGCCTCGACGGGGCCCCGAGGCGCGGCCGTCCGGCCAAGTGCGTCCGCAGCGTACGTCCAGACGGGCTCGAGGAGCAGCAGGTATGTATTATATCAATCGGGAGAGAATACATATAGCCTGCCAGCAAAAACACGAGGCAAGGCACTTCCGTCCCGAGAACGGCTCGGACAGCGACGGCGTACATAGACACAGGCACTTGGGGTAAAAGTACAAGAGCCCAGTACTTTCTCCGAGGACGGCCGCCTACGGCATCCCAAGTACCCGCCTCTCCCTCGCTGGGCCTCCCGGTCCGGTGGAGCTGGACCAAGGCCATTGCCGATGGAGCCCGCGTGGGAAACAAAGCAAGCCAGAGAGCAAGAAGACGGCGGCCTCTGGGGCGGGCAGAGCCGAAGCAGACGGATTCGTCTTGTCGCTTCCCGGGAGGAGATGACTAACCGCCGCGCCGGACAGTGCGGCCCGTCGCCGGCCCGGGACTGTGCCAATCCAGAACCTCGCTCCATGTCCAGATCGACACGAGAGATGACGGGGCCGGCAGTGCACAAGGGCGCGCGCTCAGTCACCGGGCCTTGCTCTGCCTTGCTCTGGGCGACGGCCGAGCGTCGGAGCGAACATCGGAGCCGTCGCGCCCTGCCGGCAGCAGCCAGCACTGACTCGACGACCGGCCGTCGTTTCAAGTCGCCTCTCTCGCCCGGCGCGTCATCGGAAGGGCGCGCACGGCTGGCAGGAATCGCGCGAACAAGCAGGCCTCTGTCCGTCAAGAATGCCATCCCGGCAGTATGCACCGTCCTTTTTTGCCGACCCGTTCGACGACGCATAGGCGGCTATGTGGCCGGCCGCACGTGACTCCCCATGGCATGATGCCTCCCTCCCTCGCTGCCCACGCACGACAACGACAACAACGACGACGACGACGACGACGACGACGTGTGACGGGACGAATCAAGCCTTCCCGCACCTTGATGGAGCCCGCTCCTCACCCTGCCGGCCCCGTGCCTCGTCCGGTGGAACGCGTTCTTCGACGGTGCACCGCCTATTCGGTACGTTGCGATCACTCACCCCCCCTGTCTCGGCATCCCTCGCCCACGGATCGACAAGGTGCGGCGCATCTACAGACTTACAGTTTACACGCACGACGGGCCGTCGTCTCTGTCTCCGTCTCGGGCGCGCGAAGCCAGGGATTCACGACCGCACGCAGGCCCGCGATGAGACCGACGGGGACGACGGGCCGTTGCAGGTCTTTTGCCCCGGCCGTCGAGATATCCCGGTCCCGCACGCCGTGGGAATGCAGATACGGCTCGATACTCGCCGGGTGCGACCTGCACCTCGACCGACAGACGGGCCTGCGTGCGGCCGAATCCATGTTTCAAGAGCGGCCTTGGTCGCCAGCCCAGGCCCGGCAGCGTTGGCCTGGAAGGCTGAAGCTTGTGTGCACATCATGCCACACAGCCCGTCGTCGACCCATGGGCCCGAGGGCTGCGACCTCGTCCTCGCTCCATAGGATATACAACAGGACATGCATATCCAGCCAGCCGAGGCTGCATCTTCGCAAGCCCTTCCGCCCGTCCCAGGCCTTTCTCTTCCCGTTCTTGGCCCAAGCCTCTTTTCGCTTCCGTGCCTACAATGCCAAAGCCTGTGTCGTTGCCATCCGCTGCTGCAACCTACTCTCCTGACGTCAACAGCCATCCGGAACACGTTATGGCTCATGTACATCCCCACTTGCCCGATACGGGATAATACCTTGGCCCGTAACGGAGCCGCTCCAGCCTCTCCCTCCTCCCTCCTGCTGTACTGGGAGTACTGGTAGGCAGGCAAGCCGCTCAGCATCAGGCGTCTTCTGCCCTTGTCCATCGGCTCCAATGCCGAGGCTTCCTGCTTGCGCCTGTTGGACGTCAAGCTTCGCCCTTGTTGCCGCCTATGGCCCCCTCGCAGGACATGGGCATCAGCTTGGCTTGTTGCCTGGCAGCTTGTCCATGTAGAGTCGTCCAAGTATGTACTATGTATGTGCAAAAGAGGTACTACCTAGAAACAGGGGGTAGAGCCCAAGTACAGAGTACACGAGCCGAGGTGTCTCTCGGCGGGTGGAGCCGTCTGGCGCGGCCGAAGTCTCGGGCCACACCGGCGGGCGGGCGGGCGGGCGGCGGCGGCGGCGGCGGACGCAGAGGGCCGGAAGCCTGCCTTGCCCAGGCAGGAAGGCAACAAGCCCGCCGCAGGGCAGGAGGAGGAGGAAGCGGGCTCGTCTGATTTCTGTCGAGGCGGCAAGCACATTGAATTCGAGCCGGATGCGATGCGCGGCACGGCTCTTGCGGCCTCGGCCTGCTTCAGCCTTCTCCTTGGCGAGCCTGCTTCCAATCCATCTCCAGTCTTCATCGGAACGGGCCCTCGCACGCTTCCGGTTCCGACTAGAGTCTACATATATGTGTATGTACATGCATACATACATACCTATGTAGGTACATGCATGCATGTGTGCATCTCGATACAGGTACTTGTCGTCGACCTCGCCGCTACCCTCCGGGTGCGGGGTCGACAAGTATGGGCCAGGTACCGTCTGTGCTGTATCGTCGCCCTCTGGCCATCGTTCTGGCAGAAACGGATCCGTATGTACATGTGATTTTCGACCCCCCTGCGCTTGCCTTTCCGGCGCCGCCGTTTTTTTTTTTTTTTACACGCGAACCCTGACCAAAGCGCACGGCACCGGCGGAAGGCCCCGCCCGGCCGTCTCCTTCCTCTCCTTCTTCTTCTTCCTGAGCGCCCTGTTCTCATCGCATCGGCAGCGCCTCTGCTTCTCGCCGAGGGGCGCAAAGCGTCCAAGGTAGCGCCGAGGATGGCAGTTGCCTGTTCCGTCCGCGAGCACAGAACAATGGCCGTCCATCGGGACCCGCCCTGCTCTCCACTCCGCCTGGGAGGACGCGGTGGGCCGCGACTGCCTCTCTGACGCGGACTGTGCCGCCCGCACCGTGCCGCCCTCCTGCCGCCCTGGACAGCGCAGCCGCAGCCCGGGACGCGCCTGCCTGGTGCGCGCCTGAGTTGTGCGCGCGCGCGCGAGGCAGGAGGGAGCCGGAGCACGGCGCTTGCTCCCACGAACCCAAGACCGCCAGGCCGCTTGCTCCTTCTCCAGCCTCTACCGCCGACGGCCCCACCGCGACGGCACTGTGCCGCTTCCCTCTAACACTGTGCCGCCCCGCCGGTACGTACCGCGTCTCCATCGACGGAAATCGAGCGATCAGCTGGTACTGCGCGCCATGTACCCCAGTACCTGCACCTACATCCAGTACGACGCCAATGGTACCGAGAGCGAAGACGAAGAGAAAAAAAAACTTCAGGTCATGAGAGGCCTCTTTTCTTTGGGAATCCACCCGCGAACGGGGCCCAGCAGCAGCTGAACGTCGTCGTCGCCTTGCTTGCTGCTGCTATTCTTGGCTCCACCGGCCTGCCGTCGCTGCTGCTCGCCGGAGCCGGGCCGGGGGGCGATGGCGGCCAGAGGCCGAGACGCCACGACACAAAGACGACGAAAAATTGGAAAAAAAAAAACCCCCCCCAGAGGCTGCCCGTCTGGAGCTCCAGAGGCGTGAGAGTTGCGGCCCTTGATGGTCTGGATCCGCTGACCGGACTCTCGCATAGCGTCCTGCTGAGACGGGGACGGACCGATGCAGAGACAGCGTCTCGTCCGCATGGAGCTTTCCGGCCGAGCCCCAGCTGGCCGAGCCCAGACGCCTCTTGTCTCGCTCCCTCCGACAGGACGAAGCTTCTGCCGTCCGTCGTCTGGCAGCCCGGCGACGGCGGGAGGCCGCCGCTCCAACTCCCACTCTGGCTCCGGCCGCCTCGCACCGGCCAGCCGCGGCGCCGGCGGCCTCGTCCGGTCCAGCCTCACTTCGGGCCCCCGTCCTTGGCCCGGCCGTCCTCGATCCCCCACACGCTGCTGCTGCTGCTGC
>NJEV01000666.1:0-14494 GCA_002591385.1 Cordyceps sp. RAO-2017
CTCCTCCGGCGGCGGCGGCGGCGGCTGCCGCGGCCGCTGCCGGATTATATGCAGCGGCCCCGATAACCTCGTAACGGCTAGCGGCGGCGGTAGGAGCTAACCGAGAGGCGGCGATAACGATTAGGTAGGCGGCGGCGGCAAGGGCCGGCTGGTCGGCAAAGGCGGCAGCGGCCGGTTAGGCGGCGGGCTAGGCGGCGGGCTAAAGGAAGGGGTCCGTGGCCGGTATGCGGGCGAGTTTAGCGGCGGCGGCGGCGGCGGCGGGCTCACCGCCACGCCCGGCGGCGGATAGGTGGCATAAGGCACTCTAAATAGCCTTACTAGCCACGTAGGTAGGCGGATACGTTAAAAAGGCATTAACGAGGTTATCTCGTAGGAAGGAAGGCGTGCGTACGGGTCGGATAGGCTAAGGGTGCTTAATAGAGGAAGGTATATATATTTAAGAGAGGAAGGGTATAGAGGTATAGGTTTAAGAGGAGACGTTATTAGTATAGTTTTCGTATAGCCTATGCAGGTGCCCGGCAGGTGCGGGCAGCCTAATGCGGGTTTCCGAGAGTAACCTTTGCGGAGAGGTACTCTTTACTTACATAAAAGTAGCTAGCCGAGTAAAATAGGCGGGGCTATCCTATCTTTAGCTAAAAGAGTATATAATATAAAAGGCGTGCGGAGGTACTCTTTAAAACGCGCTAACGGGAATTTTAAAAAGTAGGGTAAGGAGGGGCGGCGATAAGCGCGATAACCGTAGCGTAAAGCGGTTTAAGAGTATAAAGAATTTAACGAAGTCTTTAGCTTCTATTTTTCTATTATCGCACTAGGGGTAGCGAGTTAAAAAGAGTATCTTTATACTCGCAATTACTTGCTAATTACTATAGTCTTCTCGGCTTCTTTAGGGAGGCTCTAGCGGGCGAGAAATGCACGACCTACGCTACTTAGTATTTATAAGGATATTCTTCCGGTTTCCTTCCCTAGTCTATTGTTATAGGGGTACGTACCGCGACCGTTAGCAAAAAGTAGGGCCCGGCAGCCCTAGTCGCGGCCTGCAGTTACGATCTTTCAGGGTTAGCAGTGTATGTGATCATTCTCGACCCGAGGCGCATCCATCTCTGACCATGGAAAGGGAAGTCCTTCTCCTTCTATCACCTTGCTTTCTGAGCTGTTCCATGTCACATATTTGGGATATATATGTACATACACCCGTATGCAGGCGCCACTGCCAAGCAGAATGCCTTGACTCAGTGCATAGACGATGAATGGCATTGCTTCCAGCGGCATTCTTTGCTTCTTTGCTTATTGGTAAAAGAAATTTTTGCAGGGCACATGACTATCTTGCTGAGCCTTGCGTTCTCCCATGCTCCTTGTCATGTCGGGTCTGTGGAGCGTATCTGCTGCGAAAGGTCCAAGCATGTTCTGGGGGTGGCGAACAGGGGATGTGGGACGAAAGTCGCCGCTTTCTGGCTTTTCACTCTGTCGATTGGCAAGGAATTCTATCCTAGTTTGCCGCCGTGAATACATACACGTACACGTATCCAATCATCGGGTATTGGCCAAGAGCCACCGCCACTGCGTAGGTCTGGTGCCACGGCGATGATTCCAGCGGCTTCGGCTGCCTGATCCTTGATAGCCATGCAGCCAATCCTGCGTGGGAGACTCCTCAAGACTAAACTGTACATATGTGCATTGTGGGGGCTTGATTCGAGGTAAGACTGCGTGGACTGTCGAGCGAATACTATCGCAAATAGGCAACTCGCCACAACATGAACGCCGCGCCGGAGATTGATAAACTAGCTTAAACCGCCTTTCACGATGTAACACGAGCACTTCCAGAGCCAATTCTTCGGAACGTGTTCGAGACTCCGGCTTACTGCGGGACTGGTAACCAGCCCTGCTCGGTTGAAGTCCGAGTAGGATCAAGTCTGAGGCGTTCGCAACGTCTCTACACTGCTAATTTGTCCAAACAATTATTCCGGGTTGGACGTGACACCGAAAGCTTGAAATCGTGCCATTTTCGACGTCTGCTGTGAGACCCGGATGTAACATCGGGCTGTGCGACTGAATAGGGAATGCACGACCTTAGCCCATTTGACGACACGCCTCATCTCTTCCCCTCTTCACAAACAACATAGTTTGAATGCATGTGCTCATCATCTTGTCTTCTTGTGCGCATTTTCTTGTACCGGCTTAGTTTGCAGCCACTTAACGAGACACACTTGTCCCCTCTCCATGCATGAAGTTGTCCGTCCCACGGATGGCACACTGAGGCGCATAGAGGTTGGAGCGCATCATGTCCATTGGAAGCATTACACACTTTCTCTGGGTACGAGCGGCGGAACATCGTGCGTCAAACTTCCTTGTCGGCTGGCCTGCAGCAGTGTGGCATGTATGTGCTAGCGGTCGGACTACATGCAGCGCTTGTTGAGACGAAGTGGGTGGATGCACGTGTTGTTCGATAGGCCACGCAGCCCAGAATGGACTATTTTGATGTGGCGTCTTTGGGAAGGCAGGAGGAAGAACCGGGCTGGTGTTACCATTGAGTGGTTGAAGAAACCATTGATCTCAAACCTGCTGTGTAGTACAAGTAGGTGCTTGCCGGACTTGCACAGAGGAGCCAGGTCTTACGCCGACCCAGTGGCCCAGCCAGCTGATCGCCAGTAGGAATCAGTAGCGTTCTAATCTCGACTGATGTTCAAGGTTTCCGCGTGTACAGACATAGTAGCGTTTCCCTAATCTCTTGAATCTGCCTTCTTTCCTTGCACCCAAATCACATCCATTCTTAAGCCACCACAAAGACTTTGAATTCAGGCAACAGCACGTGGCAACTTCACAATACGTCTGCAGATCAAGCATTTCGTTAGGGAGAGATTCGAATACCCGATTTCCTCTACCGAAAGGGGACGAATGGTATGCGACTTTCCGTTCCTCGATTTGCACTGCCACGCCAAGCATGTGCAATGTGCATACTTATATTTCCACCTCTCTCAATCACTTCGTGCTGGAGCTTCAATATCTCTCGTGCTTGATTCAATGTTGCCACTCGTTTGTTGACATGCGGGGATGTCTTCTTTTTCGCGTATCCGAAACCTTTCCGGAGCCGTTTTCATATATGCGTGCATGTATTCATCTGATACTTCAACGCGTCATAGCCAGCCTACCTAGCACCACCAAAATCATCTTTCTGGGGATCCAAGGCAGAAGTAGATCAAGAAATTGTGTTGGAAGAAGTTGGACTGAACAATTTGATATGACCGGAATTCTGTGGCTGCAAAAAAAGCTTCATGTTGCATGCACTGGTCACGAGATGCAGCGTGATGTTGACGACCGAGGAGGCCGCGAGACCGCACGGTGCAACCTTGATTTGTCGTTCCGGAATCCTGGATCCTCCGAGGATCTTCTCCTCTCCACGATATCGTTCGGCACATGTCTGGACGATTTGTGATTTTACAACCCGTCGATAACCGCCGCATGCGACACGTGAAAGTTCACTGTGCCTGCCATTTGTGAGGTTTACAACATGAACCCGTTGAGCCTGGGGTCGCTTCCAGTCATTGACTTCATGCTGTACTTGGCTTGACATGACACGCAGTGAAAGGTCTAGAACGAGAAGATCATTGGAGGCAAGCGCGCTCCTATCGTCGCTGCCTGGCTTCTGAGACAGGCGAACCTGGCTGGACATTGCAGGTCAACCGGATTTATGTCAATATGCGGCACGAATTCTATGGCGCTGGGGACGGGGTCGAGCACAAGCACATATTAGTTCGTGGATGAGGAGAGATGCACTACTCAGCTAGACAGAGCAGACGACTTGCGAACGTCGACAAGGAAAAGAACTTCGGGAGTCAAACATGGGGTAGAGCTGCACTGATGCGGAGGACAGCGATGCTGCGCCCGCAGGTCATTGGGATCATCATTGTGATCACCAGAGGCGCCGATACGCGGACGCGACCAAGGTACATGTCGACATCGTTTGAGATGGCGGTGCAAGCACCAAAAATTTGAGGAACGCGGCTGTTATTAGCAGTCTATGTATAGTCGGCGCCAGCAGCGGACGAGCCAAAGCAAATGTCATTTCTTGATGGAGATCAAGCGTACATGTACGGCCTAGGAATGAGAATTGGGGACAGGAGGAAGACGATGAGTCGGAAACTGATGAGTCAGCGATGACAGTGTCCTGTTGCGCTTCCAAGACATGCCGCCTCGGATTGTGGCCGCGACGCAATGCCTCGCCTGATGCGCTGCTGGCCGAGACCCTTTATGCGCCGTGGGGGCCCAAATTGGCGTCGGCGCCTAGAGCGTGCCCCGGCCTCTCTGCTGGGGCTTCCTTGTCCTTTTCGTGCTTCAGAGCTCGTCTCCTCTTTGCAGCTGTTATGACCGACGCCGATATCATACGAGAGCTACGACTTGAGGTTCGATACGTCCGACCGAGTCAGCAGCATGGATGGGACGTCTGGGCATTGTCACTGTCGCAGATAGTGAGACACATTGCATCCAAAGGATCCCCTTTTCCGCCGAGGCACGAGGCATTGCGAGGATACGCGAGCGCGGCAAAGCGCACCCCTGAGGCTCTCGAATCAGATGCACCCTAAGCTTCGTCTCTGCACCCGATTTTTTTTTCCTTCCCTCCCAGCCTCAGCCCCCATTCGAGCGGGAAAAGAAACAAGGAGCAAAGAAGGCTCGCAGCTCAGACACTGATTGGCCGGTAGCTCACACACTAGGTCGGTCGGGCGAGGCAACGAGGCTGACGTTATCCGGGCCGCTTTTCTTCTGAAGTTCTGAGACCGTCCACCTCACTCGGCCTTCGACCCAACGGCTCGAATGTGTGTAGCCGCCCAGGGGCAAAAGCACGCGCCTCCGTCCTCTCGTGTGGCCGTTGAAAGCGCGTGCCGGCTTGAAGCGCTGGGGCATCGTCTGCTGCCGCTGCCTCGCGGCCATAACCTGGTGGGCCATGGAGTCTGAGCTCCAGTTCAAGGTGGTGCGCCAGTCATCGTGGGAAGTCTTCTCCGCCGCGGCGCATCGAGAGCTCGTCCCTCCTCAATTCGCCGCGCAGCTCCAGCATCTTGCCTACAACGACAAGTATGTCATCCGCTACAACTTCGGCGACGTCGGTAAGCCGTCACTCGCGGTCCCTGCCCTTCCGAAGCTGCCGCCGCAGGCCCCTGACCAGTGCCCGGTAGACGACGAGGCGGCCATCCATGGCTACACCGTCCTCTTGAACTGTCTCGAGGCTGTCGGGCTTCACACCGAGGTGAGGGTTGGCCACGACCACTCTCTCCTGGTCTTTGTCAAGGCCCCCCGCGAGATCCTGGGCAGCGCCGTGTACAAGTCCCGGTAGGCACCTCGCTGCTGCTCGCCCCTCCGTGTCAGCCTGACGCCCAGACACTGACGATTCACTCACCAGGGTGAGGGACTGGCTCTACGGCATCGTCGCCGATCATCCGGGCGGCGGAGGCCAGACCATCTTGGAAGGGAAATACGAGGCCGAAGACCTGCTTTCCATGTATCATTTGCTGAGCTGGCCCAAAGACATGGGCGGCGCGGGCATCACGCCCGGCTTTGCCCAGTTCGACAATGTCCATTCCATCTTCCCCCTCCACAACCCACGCACCAACCAGGCCTTGCTCCGGCATCTCGGCAAAAAGCTGATCCTCAAAGACGACGACTTTGACCAGATCCGCGACCTTCTCGGCACAAAGGTGAGCTCACGAGCCCCACGTGCAATCCTGCCGTTCTAACTCGAGACGCATCAAGGCAGCCTTCTACTTCGCCTTCACCCAAACTTACATCCTTTTTCTCCTCTTCCCTGCCGTAACGGGTGTCCTCGCCCGGTTTTTCCTGACGTCCTACTCCCAGTTCTACACCCTCTTGACTGGGCTGTGGTGCACTGTCTTCGTCGAGGTCTGGAAGATGAAACAGACCGACCTAAGCCTGCGATGGGGCGTCAAAGGCGTCGGCGGCCTCACCACCGATCGCCCGCAATTCGCCTACGAGAAGGTGATTGTGGATGACGTCGGCCGAACTCGGCACTACTGTCCCAAGTGGAAGCAGATAGCCCGTCGGCTAGTCCAGATTCCCTTTGTTCTGCTCGCTGCAATGAGCCTAGGTGCTCTCATTGCCATGGTCTTCGCCATCGAGGTCCTGATCTCTGAGGCCTATGACGGGCCATATAAATCGTATCTTGTACGGCCCAGACTCTCCTCGCCACCCCTCTTCACTCCCCCCTGTCATACTCTTTGGCGGTACAAAGCTCACCGATGCAAACAGGAATACCTGCCGACGGCGCTTCTCGCCATTGTGTTGCCCTACATCAGCAATTTCTTGGAAGGTGCTGCGGAAGCGCTTACAGAGTTCGAGAACCATCGCACCGCAGATTCTCATGAACGCTCTCTGGCGCAAAAGGTCTTCGTGCTCAACTTCACCACGCAGTATCTCCCCGTCATTCTCACCGCCTTCGTCTACGTCCCGTTTGGAGACTTTTTCGTCCCCCATCTGGAGCGTGTCCTCCGATACGTCCTGGGCGATGCTGCCAAATTCTCCGACACGCCCTTCCAGGCCAACCCGAACCGCCTCCAGAAGGAGGTCATCGCCCTCACTGTGACGGGTCAAATATCGCACTTTGGCGAAGAGTTCCTCTTTCCCTTGATCAAGCAGAAATTCCGTTCGTGGTATCGCAACTACCGCGATTCGCCCTCCGCAGCCGCGGCGGCTGGTCTGGACCATTTCATCCACGAAGATCAGCCGGAGGAACAGGCCCTCCTGACCGCCGCTCGCAACCAGGCGTCCCTTCCGCCGTATGACGTGCAGGCCGACATATCGCAAATGACCCTTCAGTTCGGCCACCTCGCACTCTTCAGCCCTGTGTGGCCGCTCATGCCGATCGGGTTCCTGATCAACAACTGGATCGAGCTGCGCTCCGACTTCCTCAAGATATGCATCGAGCATCAACGGCCACCGCCTTTGCGGGCAGATGGCATCGGCCCGTGGGTGCAGAATCTGGGCTTCTTGGCCTGGCTCGGCAGCATCTCGACTGCGGCCATCACGCATCTGTTTGGGCCAAACGTGGTCGTCTTTGAGAACTCCCTGGTCAGCGGCTGGTGGACCTTACCACTCACCATCGTCATCAGCGAGCATGTCTTCCTGGCCGTGAGGGCCGTGGTGCAGTCTTTGCTGCATCGGATCGGGTCAGAACAGATCCGCAAGAAGAGAGATGACAATTACATGCGGAGGAAAAAGCACCTGGACGAGCTGGAGGCAAACAAGAGCGAGATGCTCGGTCTCGGAGTGGAGCAGAGAGAACGAAGGAAATCTGTCTTGATAACTGCCGGCAACAGCTTTTGGACGAGGCAGGTCGAGGATGGCAAGAGTAAAGAAGTTGGTGTTCAGCTGATCCAGACCCTCAAAAGGACCAAGAAGGGGGGTGAAAAAGGAACTGAAAAGGGCAAATTGGACTAGACTGGTGATTGCAGTGCTACACTATAGGGTCTAGACTGTCGTCTGGAGGCATCTGGTCTTTTTGTTCCAATTCTGTAGACAACTTGCATGGGCGTTTTACCCCGGCCGAGCTCCTATCCCGATGCTAGCCGGTTGCTTGTGGCACGTGATCTTTCACCAACAAGGCCGACGTGCTGGAGGGGTCAAGCGGCTCTTTGGCCGTGTGACGGCATCGTTAGTTCACGAATTGGGTCTCAGCAGGCTAAGGCTCATCTCGAATCGGATACATGTCGTGGCGCGGCGTCTTTCAGAGATTCAGGCCGCTCCCGCTCCAACACCCCTCCATCGCCATACGCTCGCAGAGAGGCTTCGCGTCGATCAAGATGGGGCATCGTGATCCCAGCACCCTGTCCAATTACGAAGCATGGCGTACCAAGCACACGACGGTCACGTTCCAGCTCGACTTTGACCAGAAATGCCTGAAGGGCTCGGTTTCTCTACAATTGGAGAGCCAGACGGAACGCGAGAGCAAGGAAGTGATCCTGGACACCAGATTCGTCGAAGTGTCGTCGGTCAACGTCAACGCGAAGAAGTCGGCGTGGGAGCTGAAGCCGCACTCGGACCCGCTCGGCGCGCCGCTGCACATCACCCTGCCCGACGGCGCCTCCAAGGGCGACATCGTCGACATCGCAATCGACCTCCGGACGACGGAGAAGTGCACGGCTCTGCAGTGGCTCACGCCGGCCCAGACGTCGAACAAGAAGCATCCTTACATGTTCTCGCAATGCCAGGCCATCAACGCCCGGTCCATCTTCCCTTGCCAGGACACGCCGGACGTCAAGTCGACCGTCACCTTCAAGCTGACGTCGACTCTCCCCGTGGTCGCCAGCGGCGTCCCCGTCGGAGACCACACCGCCACCCCCGGCTCCGAGAAGACGTACAAGTTTGAGCAGAAGGTCCCCATCCCGTCCTACCTGTTCGCCGTGGCCTCGGGAGACATCGTCACGGCGCCCATAGGGCCGCGCAGCGTCGTCGCCACCGGTCCGAATGAGCTGGCCGACTGCAAGTGGGAGCTCGAGCGCGACATGGAAAAGTTCATGGACGTCGCCGACAAGCTCATTTTCCCGTACAAATGGGGGGAATACAATGTCTTGATTCTTCCCCCGAGCTTTCCCTACGGAGGTGAACAGCCTCTGCTCATGATATCAGATGCGGGCCGAGCATGCGACCTGACAGGGCTTATACATAGGCATGGAAAACCCGATCTACACTTTCGCTACGCCAACCATCATCAGCGGGGACCGCGAGAATGTCGACGTTATTGCCCATGAGCTGAGCCACAGCTGGAGCGGAAACTTGGTGTCCAATGCGAGCTGGGAGCACTTGTAAGCGACCCCGAGGCTCGGTCCGGTCCGCGCGCGGCAGCTGAGAACACACAGCTGGTTGAACGAGGGATGGACCGTCTACTTGGAGCGCCGTATCATAGCCGAGATCCATGGAGAGGCAGCCTTTGACTTTTCATCCATCATCGGTTGGAAGGGACTAGGTGAGAAATGCTCGACTGATGACGGAGGAGCACAGCGACTGACAGGCAGGCAGAGGACGCGATCGAGCTCTTCGGCAAGGACCACGAATACACCAAGCTGGTCATCAGTCACGACAACGTTGATCCCGAGGACGTCTACAGCCAGGTGGCCTACGAGAAGGGCTTCCACTTCCTCTACTACCTGGACCGCTTGGTGGGCCGAGAGAACTTTGACAAATTCATCCCTCACTACTTCACCAAGTGGTCGGGGAAGTCGCTAGATTCTTTCGAGTTTCGCGATACCTTTGTGCAGTTTTTCGATGGCCTCGGCGACGACACGCTCCGGAACAAGGTGGCGACGATCGACTGGGACGCCAGACTCTTCACGCCAGGGCTGCCCCCGAAGCCCGATTTCGACACCAGCATGGTGACTGTGTGTTACGAATTGGCCGACAAGTGGAACGACACCGTAAGTCCATGGCGGCGATCTGTCGTGCCCAGCGCCTTTTCTCTCCCTCTCTCTAACTGGAAATTGCAGTCGTTTGAGCCAAGCGCCAAGGACGTCGAGTCGTTCACGGCCAACCAGAAAATCGTCTTTCTGGAAAGGGTGCAGAAGGCGGGACCTCTTAGTTCGGAGCGGGCGCAGCTGATGGGCAAGGTCTACGACTTCATCACGTCGAGGAACGCCGAGCTCAAGACGTCGTACTACCTCGTCGCCCTCAAGGCGCAGGACCCCACCTGCGTCTACGGCGTGGCCGAGCTGCTCGGGGGCGTCGGGCGCATGAAGTTCGTTCGGCCGCTGTTCCGGGAGCTCAACAAGGTCAACAGGCAGCTCGCGCTGGACACGTTCGCCAAGAACCGAGATTTCTACCACCCCATCTGCAGGGGCATGGTGCAGAAGGATCTGGGCATTCAGGAATAGCATCGCGAGTAGTAGACCATTCTCCCTCGGCTCATTCCAGCCATGACGAGCCCCGCATGCTCTCCGCCCATGACCGTGTCCCTGCGCGCTCGAAGCCGCGCACGGAGCGCACGTCCTTTGCGCCGAAGTTGCCGTACAGGTGTGGGAAGCCGCCCTCCCACTTGACCGGGTCGTCGAGACGGCTCAGCTCGAATTTCATGAGCCATAGGCGAGAAGCGGTAGCAAAGAAGGTGTCTGCCACTACCGGTATCTGCTCTGCGTCAGTGGTCTAGGTCGCCAGTCGCCCGACGTCCTCTGCGTGGTTACCTGCGTGCCGGTGCTCAGATGAACGAACCCATCGGCTTTGTCCAGGTCTGACAGGGGATACTGCGCCGGGATAGGCTCCGGTGGTGCAGACGACACAATCTTGTACACGTATTTCGGGGCCATTACGGTGGGCTGCTTGAGGGACCTTTTTTCCAGGATATGTCGAGCCGGATTTCTCTTCCTCTCACCTCTTTTCTCTCTCTAATTGGATTGTACGGCGTCTGCAGAGTTCTGGGTAGATGTTGTTTTTATTAATGTACCGTGGGGGAAATCACAGGAAGAGAACAGAGGATAAAATGATGTGCGAGGTGGTGCTGTAGGGTAAGGAGGCGGGCCAGGACTGGTGCTTAGAAGTTAGGGCCACGTGAAGTACCTAAGCCTCTTTCTCGCGAGTCGCTCATCAGCACCCCCGCAAATCCACACGGACCTCACGATGTGGCACGCCATGCACCTCTCGCCCGCAGCCTTGTCCCAGCACGATGTCGCGAGGGCCAGCGCCTTCGCGCCTGTGCCTCCTGTCATCGTTGCCTGACCGGCCCGAGGGAGAAAAGGTTCGGTTTGTGGGATGGTATGTTGAATGTCGATAGCGCAGGACCACGAGGACCAGCCGTCGCTCATTGCCCTGCAGTGTTACCGCCTACTCCACGGCCTCGGCCTCGCTGGTGCTCAATCACGCGCATCCGCGAGGTACTAATGTCACGGCGTCGGTCAATCTCGAGCTGGTGCTGGAGGCGCTCCATCCAGACTTGACACGTATCGGCGAGTGGGTGAACGTCATTGGGTATCTGGCCGCAGCGCCGCCCAGATCTTCGGCTTCCGGCCCTGGGGGCCGGGACGTCGCGTCTGTCCACGTCCAGGCATTGCTGCTTTGGTCCACGGGGCCTTTGGACATCCAGCGCTACGAGCAGAGCCTCGAGACTGCAGTCCCGGGCCACGCCGCATGAAGCGGACGCTAAGACGCTGAATCACCAGGCCTAGAATTGCCAAATCGCAGCTCCAAGACGCTGTTACCGCCCGACAAAAAGCTCAGACGGGGCATGCCAACCGATGCCATTAAACTGAACGCGATGCGGAGGGAGGGGGGAGCGAACGGTCAAAAGCAGGGACACCATCCAGCCGAATCGGCTCGCAGCAGAAGTACCAATAGGAACGAGTGGCTCTTCATCGACAGACCGTCCTTGCCCCCAAACTCGCGGAACGCCCAACCGATTCACCGATTGCGAACAAGCCCCTTCACAACGGCCGTTTTTTGGGCAGGGAGAAGAGAGGAGATGTGTCATCCATTGGGCTCGTACGCTGCCACGCAACGCTCCGCCGGACTACGGAACTTGGAAGCCCGGGCTTCCCGCCGCCCAAGTGGTGCGCCCTTCCACAGCCAGCCAGCAAAAGCGGAGACCCCTGCGTGCCTGATTCGTCAAGCCTGTCGACATCGGCCGGGAAAGCCTCGCCATCAGAGACAGGGCCGCGTGACACGGCTCGCTCCAGTCGACCATGGGGCTCATGCCTCCTCGGCGGCCCTCGACCGCCGAGCGTGTGTTGTTCAAGAGTCTGGGTGGCCGGCACGCGCTATCGTGATCCCAACTGCTTCGACGCCCGCCTGCGGTCGTTGTGATGGCGACGGCCGTTTCCCTTGTTGATGGCCTCGCTGGGGCCGCGAGAAATGACAATTGGCTGATGGAGCGGTCTCTTGAGCGTCTTCGATGTGCTCTCCTGCAGTTTGGCCGCCATTTGCTTATCCCATAGCTGTTTCGATTTTCGGCAAATGTCATCAATCTGCTCCTGTCACAAAGGGAAAGCTCATGTCAACGCGGGAGCGGACGACTCCTCCGCAGGCGCCACAGGGCCTCACATCAGTCAGACAAGCGCCCGGCGTTGAGATCAGGAAGCCGTCTTCTCCCTGCGCGTCTCGCACATCAGCGAACTTGGCTCCGGCCGCACCGGATCGAGGGCCCAATACTTCAAGGGTGTACGGCCGGACGGTGGCCTGAGGCCCGAGGTAATACTGGAGCTCCTGCGTGATGACCTTCTTGTGGATGTCCAGGTGAGGAATCCAGTAGCGGTTCACGTGAGACGACATGGCAACAGCCTACAGGAGGTGGACGGACGGACCGGCAAGAAGGGAACGCGGCACCGCGCAGTCGTGCTGGTTTCGGTTTTGCTACTCGAAGGCGAGTCGAGCGAGAGGTGGGCGAAAGACGGCAGCATATAAAGATGGCGCCAGCAACATGGAGCGATCTGAACGGCCGGCGGCGGATCACATCGTCGCGCACACAAGAGCCAAAGGGCCGCACGCCCATGGCCCAATCACCGAGTTGCTGCGGCTTAGCTCACCGCTCCCAGAGACAGAGCAGGCTGGGACGTGCCGTATATGGCGAGATGCAGTGGTAGCATGCAATGGAAGAGGTACAGTATGCCTGTCTGCTTGCATGCACACGTAAGTCGGGTATCCTGCCACGAAGAAGCGTGATGCGACCCCCCACGAAAGTGAGGCGGGCAAATGGCGATGGCTTGTGCCGCTGATTGGCAGACCCGCGCTGGCCGTGGTAGCAGAGGCCAATGGAAGCTGCAGAGGCTAACGGCCCCGTGCAACAGAAGTCAGCCTCTGTCACCGTCGACACGGTTCCTCGGGCCCGCGAGGCCCCCATCAGACATGGCACGAGCCGGGGACGGACCGCCTACACGACTGGTCGGCAGAGGGGGCCGCTGGATCTCGCTGCCATGCCAGGAGAGAAGTGCGCGGACGGAGGTCGCTGTGTTCGGACAGATGCAAACGGCACCCGTCTGCTCAGCACATCTCGCCCTCGCCCGCCCGCGGATCTGTACGGTACACGTTGGGCTCCAAAGCCCAACGCGTATACCCCGCTCGTGCAGCAGCTGCTGTCCCGGGGCGACTGGCTGCTTCCAGCTCAGCACGATACGTGCGCTGTATAAATTGTCTTGCAGCGGCCGGCCAGCCAGGGAGCAGCAGACGTAGCCTGCTCGACCCCACGCCACGGCCTGGCCTGCCCGAGGAAACGGCGTCGTTGAGGGCCGGTGGCCTGCGAACTGTGGCAACTCCCAAGCGGCAAGACAGGCCTGCCCCGTCAGGTGACATCGGACGGCCGCCCGAGAGGGCTGGCAGGGAAGACATGGAAAATAGTCTTGACGGTCCGGTCTCTTCAGACTGCCCTTGCCTCATCCAGCCAAGGACGGCTTTCGGGCTGGCGGTGCATGAAACGAATCGATCGAAGGGTATCCCTGCGACGCTTGGGCGGCAGCCAGATTGCCTGTTTATGGGCTGCTGAGTATCAGTCGCGCGAGATGGGAGAAAACAAAGTTAAACATAGCTCAGGCAACTATAAATCCCCACTCTGCTTCAAGCTGCCTCTGCCTCTGCTTCAGCGGCTGCTGCTGCTGGCGGGCCGTTTGGTGGTTGATGGCGGTGCCAGTCGCTGGCCATCCTTCGATCGAGGCCGTCTTGGCTCGGATAATCTGCGGATGGCGATGCCCCGATTCCTGCAGCATGTGCCTGCAGGGATCGCGCACGTGAACGTCATGTACAGGTGTGCCGGAGATGCACACCGGAGGGGAGGTACGTACTCGAGCACTCCAGGGACCAGCTCTTGATCTGCTGCAGGCATCTTGCGGTACGAGAGATCAGGTACTCTGGTATTCTTTTCTTATTTTTCAGTACTTTTTTTGGCTCGTGCCCCAATCGGATCCCACCAGTCGAGATCAGCGCGACCCGCGTCTTTGCGGGAGTTGTTGACACTTTGGAGACCGAGACCGAGCATACCTCAGCCGCGCAGCGACTACATTCCTGCGCCTCTGTACGACCCGTCAGCCTTGCCCTCGCCACGGACCCTAGCCTCCAACGGCGCGACGTGCTGCTCGGTCTGTCTGCCGGACGCTCGCGTCCTGCCTCGCTCCCTTGCCACAGCCATCCCCTCCTCTCCCGTGGTGTCGTCATCCTCCCTCCACCGCCAGCCAACTTCACCTGCGCCCTGCAGCACCGCCCGCGTCTGCGCAAGGTAGGGAAAGGCGGGCCAGCTGTGCCGAGCTTCTTGCGGGCTTTGATGGATGCCCGGGCCCACGAACGCATGCGACTTCGGCCAACGTTGATCAGACTCATCGCGCGCGTCTCCAACGCCGAGGGCTGAGCGCGCCGGCTCCGGCGCGTCGCTGGCAGAACCTCCCGGGCTTCGAGGGGACCGGCTCGGGTCCCCGCCGCCGAAGAGGCAACCATGGCGCCTGCCGGCGGTGGCAATATCAAGGTGGTGGTGCGGGTGCGGCCTTTTAACGGCAGAGGTGCGGTCGACCGCCCCCTGCTCCGAATCCCCCCC
>NJEV01000667.1:0-14466 GCA_002591385.1 Cordyceps sp. RAO-2017
CGACGTCGTCGTCGACCGCCTGCGCGGCCTGGCCGCTGATGGCGATGGCGATGACGACGTCGACGGCCGGCGGGACGTGTGTGGCGAGGTCGGCGGCGTCGACCGCCTGCTCATGAAGCTCGACTTCGGGAGCTGGCTGGGCGGTCGCCACGAAGGCTGGGACGATGAGCACGACGAGGGCGTGGATGCTCAATGATGGATATATGTATGTTGACGATGGGGCACGGATGTGGAATTGCGCGTGCATGGTTGACAATATCGACTTTAGGAGCTGGCTGGGCGGCCGCCACGAAGGCAGGGACGACAAGCACGACGAGAGCGTCGTTGCTTCATGATGGATGTATGTATGTTGACGATGGGGCACGGATGTGGAATTGCGCGTGCATGGTTCTTCATAAACTCATCATCATTTCTCATTACGTGCTGCGACAGCGCGGACACCATGTACATAAGATACGCTGCCCTCCGCAAACCCAATGCGGGCAGAAAAGAAACAACCAGCGCCGTGCCGATGTGAAGGAGGGATTAAAGGGGTGTATGATCAAAGGAGGATTGATGCGATGTGAAACTCTTCGGAGGCAGGTGATGCGGTTTTGGAAGGAACACGTGTCGAGGGGAAGCCAAGAGGCCGACGAAAGCGACGTGTTCCCCGTGCTAGCAGACGGCGACGGTCCGCCCCATGCGCAGCGGGCTGTGCGACTCCTGCGCCGACGGCCGGCGCGAGAAGAAGCCGCGGAGGGCCGATCGCGGCGACCGCTCGGCCTCGGCGGAGGCGTCGTCGTCGTGGCGCCGCGCGGCGAACGGCGGGCCCGCCGGCTTCGCCGCTTGCTGCCAGCGGGTGCGGATGCAGTCGTCGACGAGGGCCATGAGGCCGGTAGCGACGATGACGCTGTTGATCGACGGCGTTCTGTCAGCGCACGTGCGAGAGAGAGAGAGAGACATACACGGAGAGACGGGAGGGAGACTTACTCGGCCACGTCCGTCACGGCCTCGACGACGGACCGGTCGCTGATCCACATGTAGCAGGGCGGGACCCAGCCGCCCGCCTGCTCCTCGGCCTCGACCTGGCTCGGGCTCCGGACGTCCGGGACGACGTGCGCGACGGGCTCGTCGGCGCGGCCGTCGCGGACGAGGTGGAAGGAGACGGAGCCGAGGGTGGCGTCGACGGCGCGGCGCCAGGCGTAGCTGTGCCCCCACCAGTCGAACTCGTAGCGGCCGGACCGGCGGCGGCCGCGGCGCCGGACGTCGACGCGCGCATAGTTGCTGAACTCGAGCTTGATGGTGTCGGTGGGCACGAGCAGCGTGGCCGACGGCGGCGCGGCCAGCGTCGACGCCACCGACAGCCGGGACGCGCTGCCGGCCGAGTCGGTCGACTCGCGGCGGTGCGACGTGGTCGAGGGCCGGCGCGAGGCCACCGACGACGTCGAACGTGCCGAGGCGGCCGACGAGCCGGCGCAGGAGGAGGCAGAGGAGGAGGAGGAGGAGGAGGAGCGGCGGAAGGGCGTCTTGACGGAGCGCAGGGCGGCGGAGACGGAGCGGTGGAAGCCGGACGAGCCCGGTGCCGAGGCGGAGGAAGACGACGAGGACGACGAGGAGACGGAGGTGTACTCGCGCTTGCAGACGCAGACCTCGCGGCCCGAGTCGCGGCAGTAGCGGCGCAGCGAGAAGTCGCGGCGCGCGAGGTTGTGCATGCGCAGGTGGAAGAGCTGGACGGTGGCCGGGCGGCGGCGCAGGCCGAGCACCGGACCGTAGCCGGAGGCGGCGGCGGCGCTGGACGAGGCCGAGGCGGGCGCGACGACGGTCTCGACGCGCAGGTTCATGTTGCCGTCGGGCGAGCCGTCGTCATGGCGCACGGCCAGCCGGTCCAGCGACGGGAACAGGCGGCCGAAGGTGTAGGGGTCCGAGGGGCGGAGCGTCGGGTCGGGCGGGGCGCCGGCGGGCGGGCGGTAGGTGGCCGGCAGGACGAGCGGGGCGGCGTCGCAGTAGCGGTCCTGGGCGTCGTCGTCGTCGGCCGGCGCGCCGTCGTCGCGCGAGAGGAGCGAGTCGTAGGTGCCGACGGAGCTGACGGAGGACGAGGGCGAGGGCGGGAACAGCGTCATGGAAGGCAGCGGCGGCGGCAGCGTCGACGCACGAGGCTCTGCCGGCTCCTCCTCCCGCTGCTGCTGTTCTGCCCCGTCCGGCCGGGCAGGGCGGTCGGGCTGATCCCGTCGGCGCCGTCTCGTCAACGGCCGGCGGCGGCGGCGGTCGGCGGCGGCGGGCGGGAGGGGGGAGTCGGGCACGTCGCCCTGGGCTATGGGGCGCTGTCTGCTGGATGTCGTCGCCATGACGGAGGGAGTGGATGGGGAGAAGAACAGCGGGAGGCTTTCTGAGGAGGTTGTGGATGAATAGGCTTGCCGTGTCTAAGCCGTGAAGGGGGAGACGGGGGCGGATTGATGAGGCTCGTTTATAGCAACAGCCTCAGGGTACGGTTATAAGAGGAGAGAGGGTGCACAGACAGATGGATAAGATATATATAGAGCGAGTAAGCGGCGAGTGGAGGCAGAGGTAAGTACAGCAGTGCCGGCACGAGGTGCGAGGCAATGCAACGCAGTGTTTGCCTGGCTGCTGGAAGAGAAAGGGGGGGCTGGCGATGAGCTGGTCAGGAGGAGCCGGAGCCGATTGGATTGGAGGATGTAGCCAGACAGGTTGCTGTATACATGTTATATACATACATCCGCCTGGCCATCAGGTGCCGGACCGGGCCACAAGGAGAGGGCGCTGCT
This sequence comes from Cordyceps sp. RAO-2017, assembly GCA_002591385.1. Lineage (NCBI taxonomy): Eukaryota > Fungi > Ascomycota > Sordariomycetes > Hypocreales > Cordycipitaceae > Cordyceps > Cordyceps sp. RAO-2017. The sequence goes on from NJEV01000667.1 coordinate 2,763, forward strand.
TCGAAGACACGAGGAGCGAGAGAGAGAGGCGCGAGGGAGGCAGACGGACAGAAACGACTGATACAATGAGGTAGGCGGTTGGCGCCGATGATGCGAATCAGACGAGGCCGAGCACCGCCTCAGCAGGGGGGGGGGGGTGTCTCCAGGACGCTGACCCAGCGTCACGCCACGACGACGACGACGACGACGAAGAAGCGTGCGTAAGCCTCGGCCACTAGCCCAGGCTGGCAGCCGTGGAAGGGAGTCGGGACGAGAGGCCGTCCGGCCTGCATGGCTGTCGACACGCCCCCGCCGTGGCTGGCGGGTGACGACGAGGCTGTCGGTTGCGTGGATGGCGGGCGAGGGCGCAGCGTGTCCGTCCGATGATGATGCCGGCCGTCTCGGCAGCAGCAGGAAGCGGCCTAGAGGCGAGACAGCAGGCCCAAGCCGGCGGCAGCAAAAAGACCGACTGGCGCGCGCATGAGCCGCCGCCTGCTTGCCTGCAGCATGGTCGGTCCGGGGAATGCTGAGAGGCCTGCCCGCTTGAGCGTTTTTTTTCCTTGGCTCTCGCGTCGCCGAATGCCGGGCCCTTGCTGGGGGTCGTCAGGTCGTGGCGAATCCAGAGCGAGTGTGCGTTGCAGCAGACGGACGAGAGGAAAAAGAAATGAGGCAAAAAAAAAGACGCCAGGCAAGGCAGCGAGACGAAGGGCTGGGCCGTCAGGCTGGGGAGGGGGCGACGGGTCATGTGACGTGACGGCCTGACGGGGGGGCACGTCATGTGACGCGACGGCCTAATGGTAAGCCTGAAGCCTCTCTCGTCGCCGCCTCGCGCCTCCGTCGCCGGCGCGAGCCCCGAGCCCCGGCCCATTTCCTCGCGCCGGCCCGCTTCCCGCTCGACTCGTCCTTGGCAGGCCGACGGCTTCCACGCCTCTCGAACGCAGAGCCGAAGAAGAACAAACAACAGGAGCGAGCGCAGAGCCCGAAAAAGGGGGAGGGGGGGGTTGACGGGCTTCCCCAGAGTCCGCGATGATGCGTCGGGCCGCACGCCCCTCCCCTTTCTTCTTCACTCCCTCGGATCGGCAGTCGAGTTCGAGACCCGTCTCTGTTGCTGCCCGAAGCCGAGGCCCGTCACCGCAATCGGATCGGCCCGCGCCTCGATGCCCATCGCCCGTGGCCTGGCCTCGGGACGGACGACAGATGGCAGCGAGGGAGGCGGAGACGATGCTGTCCTCTTCTCTTGCTCTGCCTGTCTGTCTGTCTATCTGCCTTCCGCCGACGTCTCTGGGCTGTGCGAAGCGGTGCGAGACGACGATGGCCTCGCCGCCGTGCACGGACATGTGCCAGTCGACAACCTCTCCCTCTCCGCATCACTGTCTCACCCTTTCTTGCCCTCACCGCAACCCCCCCGGTCCGCCCTGTCTCGTCCGGATGACGACGGAGCCGGCCCTGGCCGCTCGATCCTGACGTTGTCCGAGGCCATCGTCATGCTTGCTGCCCTCTTCACCGCTCGGACCCTTGAGTATGACGCCAAGCAAGAGAGACCTTTGCCCCCTTTTCCTCAAGCTTTCTTTCTTTTCTTTTTTGTCCTGCTCCTCTTCCCCCTCCCCGCACTGCCACCTGCATGGCTCTTCTCCCTCACGATGGCCTCCTCGCCGCCGCCGCAAAGCCGAATCTGCCGGAGGAGGAGCGAGCGGGCGAGGAAGAGAAACAGAGAGGACAAAAGAGGTTGGGGGCGCAAAGCCGCGGTCCAAGAAGCGTGTCAGCCGCTCATTCGCCCCTCGCCCCTTTCTCCCCCTCCCTCTCGTGCCGCCGGACGCGAGCTCTCCTGTCCGCCAACGACGCTGTGCCGTGTCTTGCACGTAGGACTGCCGGCGGCAACGCCCGTCGCTCGCGATAAGGCTGGACGCTGCGACCGATCCAAGATTGTGGCACGAGCGGGCCGGGCGGGGGATGGTGGCACGTCGGTTCTCGTGGATTTGTTCTCTACCGCGCTCCGTGACACCCAGGCAACACACACGCATCGATCCCCGTCTCTCCGCCGCACCGTCCATCCCTCGCCAAACTGCCCGTCCCGTCGTCCAAAGCCACGGCGGCGTCGAGAGCGAAGAGTCCCAAGTCTCGACTAGCAGCACTGCTCAAACCGCTCAGCACCCGCCTCGTGCGGAGACGCAACAGCCGGAGACTCACCCCTTGGTTACGGCACCCCGTCGTGCAGTACGAGCAGTTCCCCTGGGCCGCCTCGCGTCAGCAACCGTCAGGGTGCGAGAGAGGTGGTGGTGGTTGGGCGGCAGGCTTACGCAGTGAGGCTCCCGGCGCTGCAGCCCCTCGCTCGGGGCGGCGGCCGCCAGCGCGGCGAGGAGGAGGACGACGAGGACACGCATGGCTGGCTTTGTTGGGCTCGTGAGCTGGGCCTTTTTTTTTTTTTAAATCTTCTTCGCGGATCGTGGACGAGCGGCTGCGTTTCGTGTCGAGACGGATCGGTGAGGCTGCCTTGCTATCGAGACAGACCACGGCGGCGCACCGCGTTTATATAGACGCAGACGCAGACGGCGATGGAGCCTCCGTCTTCGCGGCCTTGCCCTGCCGGGCCCACGTCCTCACGCCGTCACGGTAGGCAGCAGCACGGCGCCTCTCCTCGGCGAGGCCAACTCGTCGAGGCCCGGCCACGACGCTCCGGCGTGTTCCGCCGCCCCGTCTGGGCCGGCATCGCTCCTCGTCCGGACAGTGACGCGTGCTCCACGACGGCACCCGGGGTGCCCGGCAGCCCGGCGCGGCACTTGCCGTCCCTTATCGGGCGCGGCCTTAGACTCTGACACGCGTAGCATCCGCCTCGCCGGCGCGGATGTAGCAGGCAAGGCGCCGGCGCAGGTGTGCCATCGCACGCGCCAAGCACGGCGAGAGTGGTACGGCTCGGGCCACGAGTATCGGGCGAACCCGCGTGAGATATAGCTATAGCATAACGGTGTTTGTTATACTACTCCGGCGGACGTTGAGGTGGCGTAGAGGAAGTGATTCCTGGCGGGCCGTTGATGCTTTCATATAATAATGAGCGTCTGGTATTGTAGGGTGGTAACGGGATGCGGGTAAAAAGGCAAAATTCGTTGTGACTTGTGAGGCTGTCTCGAATGCCGTTCGTGTCTCGAATGCCTCTCGGGCCTCGACTCTCGTGGGGTTCGTTCCCTTTGCAACCCTTACTATGTACGAGAGGGCACGAGAGGGCACTCGAAAGAGAACGTATAGGAGGGCACGCGCGGGAGGGCACGTACAGGAGGGCACGAGAGGGAACGTACAGGGGACACTGGATAGGACACTCGAGAGGGCATATACAGAAGATACTCGAGAGGGTATACCTAACCCAACTACAGACGAAATCATCCTCTCCTTCTCCCCCCAACATCCAGCTTCTCCCCAGCAACCGAGACAGAGCAGCCACAACATCAACGGCATCCACACGCAAGAGCGTTCATGCACAGCCGCCCCGAAAACACAGCCGTGCCAGGCTCCCATCGCGTCCCAGGCCCCAAGCCGTCTCCCAGCCCGTGGCACGAACCCCTACCTGGCTTGCGACGGTAGCAGGCCGCTGAACGCTAGGGTAGCAGGCAGCCTGAACGTAGTCAGGTATGGTAGCAGGCACGGTAAACGTGTATAGTAGCAAGCACAGTAAACGCATAGTAAATCCAAGCATCCACCGCGCAACCCCAGCCCGCCCGTCGGCGCCCCGCCCCGGCGTCCCGGCCCGTGGGGGTGGGTAGCAACGTGCACCTCCGCCCGGAACTCTGTCGGTGGCGCACAACGTGGCCCCGGCCCCCACGGCGAGGCCGCTTCCGGACGCGGGCCGCGCGTCGGATCGGGGCCGACTCCGCCGCTGCTGCCCCGTTGGCCGACGTCGTCCGTCCGGCCGTCCATCCGCCGATCCGGGCGCGCGCACATTCGGCCGCCCACTCTTCGGATGCACACGGGCCGCACGACAGGGGCTTTGTTCACAACTGCCATGCCTCTCTCTCCTTCTCTCTCTTTCTCTGTCCCTTTCTCTCTCTGCTCACAAATACTATGCTGTACGAATCGCGCGCGACAGGTTCCCCCCCCTCTTCCCCTCGCCCCCCCCCTTTGAAAACGAACGACCATCCGTTGCCAAGGCACCGGCGACGAGAGACGACGACGACGACGATATCGCCATCGTCTCGTCGTCGTCGTCGTCGTCGTCGTCATCGTCTGCAAACGACCGGCCAACCATCACAGAGTACGGGCCAGGTCGCCGCCGGCGACGAAGACGACGACGACAACACCCCCCCCGACGTCTTCTCGGCCCGGCGCCCGCACCCGCTCCAGCGCCCCCGGCGGCTGCGTCCGGCCCTCCCTCGCTCAGGGCTGGCTGTCCCAGCCGAGCCAGCTGCGCGGCATCACCCGCCAGATCTTGACCTCGCCGCTGCGCAGGTCGTCCAGCTTGAAGCTCTCCATCTTGACCTTCTTGCTCTCCCGCCCCTGCTCCCACGCCCGCACCTTCTTCTTCGTCCCGTCCCACTCCGCCACCACCGCGACGTGGTCCGGCTTGCCCACCTCGGCCGAGTACTTGGCGTGCATCGGCCCGTGCTTGCCCTGGAACTTGGCGTTGCGGATCGACATGATGTCGCCCGGCCGGATCGCGTCGTGCTGCTGCGTCGATGCGTTGGCCATGTTGGAGTAGACGAGCGCCCCGTACGACCGCGTGCCCACCGGCCACAGCGCCCCCTTGAGCGGCCGCAGCAGCTCCAGCACCAGCCCGCGCGGCGTCCCGTCCCCCACCACCGTGTCCTTGCGCGACGCCGCCGCCTCCGCCAGCCGCCGCCCAAACTGCTCGTGGTACTCCTCCATCTGGTCCTGCCGCAGCGCCCGTGGCGGCGCCTCGTGCCGCTGCTCCAGCTCCACGTCCGACACGTTGTACGGGTCGTAGCGCGCCGTCAGCACCGTCTGCGAGTAGTCCTGGTACAGCACCGTCACCACCCGCGTGATCGTCGTCTTGGCCCCGCGGTTCGTCGTTGTCGACTCGTCGCACTCGAAGTGGATGTCGCGCCGCCCCTGCAGCACCGGCGGCACCTGCTTGGCCTGCTTCCACCACCCGCTCTGCACCGCCAGGTCGATGTCGTTGGCGATGAAGCCCGACTCCATCGACGGCCGGTGCATGTCCGCCGACCTTCGCCCGCTCAGGCTCGACCTCGGCATGTCCGTCGACTGCCTCGGCCCCGCCCGCCCCAGCGCCGCCGCCGCCGCCGGTGGCGCCCTCCGCTCCGTCGGCGACGACGCCGCCGCCTCTGCCTCCTCGTCGATCTTGGGCGTCTTGCTGTGGCCGTAGCCGGAGCCGAAGCCGCCGCCGCCGCCCCCTTCTCTCTGTTCCTCTGGCTGACGGAGGCGGCGGACCAGGTACCCGCCCGACAGCGAGGAGAAGCAGAAGAAGCTGGGCGACTTCTTCGGCACGTACCCGCCCCCCAAGATCGCCGGCTACGTGCCGGACTACGTCCGGGCCGTCAAGGACAAGAACCCGTCCGTGTCCAAGATGGGCATCCTCGGCGTGAGCACCGCCCTTGTCCTCCCGAGCCACGAGGGAGCAGAGAACTGATCGCGGACGGGGGGGGCACAACAGTACTGCTGGGGCGGCAAGGTCGTCGCCCTCTCGACCCGGGCCGCCGACCCCTTCGCCGTCGCCGCCGCCATCCACCCGGCCATGGTCGACCCGGCCGACGCCGCCGCCGTCGCCGTGCCGACCCTGCTGCTCGCCTCCAAGGACGAGCCGGCCGCCGACGTCGCCGCCTTCGAGGCCGCCCTCAAGACGCCCAAGCACGTTGAGACCTTCCCGGACCAGATCCACGGCTGGATGGCCGCCCGCGGCGACCTGAGCGACCCGCGCGTCAGGGCCGAGTACGAGCGCGGCTACAAGACCGTCCTCACCTTTTTCGAGAAGCACCTCTGAAGACGGGCTTATGAACGGGTCAAGACAGAAATATATATACATATATATATAACCATCTTAAAAAAAAAAAAAGAGCGAAACCTGAATCAATAGACGGACCAGCAAAGTTGTCAGGCCCAACGTGTCACTGGCCTTTCTCTCTTCGTCTTCTTGTTTTAGTGAACCACGCAGAAGAATATCCAATATGCCCAACTCTGCATCTGTACGTGTCCCTTACGGAATCACTCGTTTCATGCCGCCTCCGCCTCGTCCAGCACCTCGTCAAGCACCAGGGCGGCGACGGGCCTCGCGACCTGGGCCTCGAGGTGCGGCCGGTCGGCCGAGCCGCAGCGGACGGCGGTGCAGAGGACGTAGTCATCGTCGAGCAGACGCTCGAGGCGCATGTGCACGTCGTCGACGCGCCGGTCGCGGAACCAGACCTCCATGGCGCGGCGCTCGGGTGGGCGCTCGCCGGGCGGCGCGAAATAGCGGAAGTCGAGCTCGCGAAGCCACGGCGCGAGCAGGGCGTCGCCCGTCATCTTGATGTAGGCCTCGCGCAGGCACCAGAGGGTGTAGAAGTAGGCCAGGCGGCGGTCGCGACCGGCCTCCCCCCCCCTCTCGTCTCGGCCGTCATCGTCGTCAAAGGACAGGCCGTTGAGCCGGGCCGTCTCGCCGGGGGAGAAGACGTCTTCGTGGACGGCGACGTAGCGCGGCCAGCCGTCGGCGGCGATGGAGGCGTGGTCGCGGGCGCGGCGCTCCGAGGCGCAGACGATGTCGACGCCGATGGCGACGGAAGCGGCTGACGAGGGTGGGCGGCCGACGAGGGCGACGAGGGCGACGACGCCCGCCTGGTGCGTCACGTTGAAGAGCACCGGCTCGGAGCCGTCCGGGCGGAGGAAGACGGGCTTGGTGCGGGCGTCGCGCGTCCACTGGGCCTCGGCCCAGCCGACGCCGCCGTACCGGCTGATGGCCAGCCGCTTGAGCAGCGCGGACCCGATCGCGAGCTTGGCGTCCTTGACGAAGTAGTACTTGAGCACCTGCGTCTGCTCTTCCGCGCTCAGCAGGGCCAGGGCGCGCTTGGCCTGGAGGACCAGAGTCAGCCACGTATGGAACAAGGCCCGGGGTCGGATCGGAGACGCACCACGACGGCCAGCTGCTTCGTCTCCTTGGCCTCGGGCCACAGGGGCCGCGTGTCGAGAATCCACTTGAAGACCTCCATCGCACACCCAGTCGTCCGGCTATCCACCGTCTCCAGCTCTCGGTCGTCGTCGCAGCGTAGTCGCGCCCAATTCAAGGCGCAGTCTCGTCGCCGCCGTCGAGCGGAGATAGCCAGGAGCCCTGCCGTCCGCTCTCCTTTCAGCCCTTCGAGGCGAGGCTGCGGCGTGAGACGCAGCCGCCGGACACGCGCTCGTCGCTCACGTGAGCTAGCGGTCGCCAATGGGGAGCGCAGCGGGCGCCGTGGAGGAGCGTCAGCCCATCAAGGCGAGCAGTCGCGCACGCCTCTCAGCGGGATCGAACGAGAACACGTGGTGATGACTTCACTGGCCAAGCTGGACCGAAAAGAGCAGCGAAGAGAGCGAGGGGAGAGCTGGTGAGGGGAGCCGAGGAGGGGGAGTCCGCAGTTCGCCGGATCCGGCAGGTGGGGCGGCGGCAAGAACCGCGTGTCCGCGCTTAGCAGCGAGCCTCATCGCGCCTAATCCTATTCAGACCTACATCCATCACAAGCCCTGCACTTCTCTCCTCGCCTTCCAACGACACGGCGACTTCCCATAGATGGACAGACACATGGATACGACGAGAAAACGCACCGATACGATAAAGGACGTTTTTATGGTTTGATTGGCAAGCTTTGTGACCCAATTAGCCTCTGACTCCCGAAATCCAAAATCCCACCAGCGCCTGGGTATATATAGCCTCTTTCTTTCCAAACATCACGCTGTAGCCCAAAAAAAAAAATTCAGGGGACGCCCTCAGTCCATTTCTCCACTGTTCGTCTCTCATTACGCCCCCATGGACTGGTCCGCCTCCTGGGGCCTCGTTCTCGGCTCTGAGCGCTTCGCCCGCTCCATGCCCCGGTCGAACTGCGCCTGCAGCTGCTTGACGAAGCGATCGCTCTCTTCCGTCCGCAAAGACGCGCGGCGCCCCCTCAAAACCCTGGGCCTGACCGGGCTTGAGCCGGACGCGGGCTGGCCGGGGCCGAAGACGTCGTCCTGGAGGATCCCGTCGCTCCTGACCAAGCCGCCGCCAGCGCCGCAGGATGACAGTGACCACGGGTCACTGTCGATATCCATGCTATCGTCTGTCCACACGTCCGGCACCGGAGAATTGGGCGTGAGCCTCGGGGAGATTGCATCTGTCGTGCCGTTTCTCTCGTCGTGTAAGTGCGCCGCCGCGGTAGGCGACTCCGGCGGGCACCATGGCGAGGCAGCTTCCGTCGTGCCGTTTCCCTGGCCATGTCGGCGTGCCGCCACGGTAGGGGACTCCGGCGGGCGCCACGGCGAGGCAGCCTCTGTCGCGCCGTCCCCCCCCTCGAGCTGCAAGCGCACCGAGCCGCCACCCAAGACCGGCCGGGCCGTCGCGGCCGGCTCAGGCGTTGCCGACCACCTGTCCCGCCGTGCGGACGCCGCATCTGCCGGCGGGAGACGCCATCCGGAGACGGTGGCTGGTGACGGCGGTGGTGCCGATAGACCCGTCGGTGTCGGGGGGTCCTGGCCCGATGCTTCTTCGTGCGGTGAAGGATTGAGCAGCGTTGATAGGCGGTAGTGGGCGTGCCTTGTCTCCTCGTCGTCTGGCATGGCGTTGAGCAGCGACGATATGCGGTAGTGGGCGTGTCTCCCTTCCTTGTTGTCTGGCATGGTATCGACCAGCGCTGAGAAGTGGCCAGTGGCAGTTGCTGGACCTTGTCTCGAGATCGCTTCGTGCGGGAGCAGCGATGACAAGCAGCAGCAGACGTGCCCTGTCTCGACATCCGTCTATGCGGTAGTGATGGAAGACGATGGACGCCGCGCAAGAGCAGCGATCAGAAGTCATCTATCGAAATCGTAGAAAAAGTATAGAGAAGTCGTGCCCGCCGTCATGTCATGATGGGAGAGCACCAAGCCCATCGGAGCAACTCCAAGCTCGAGCTCGAGACGCAACAAGGGCGAAGGCAGGGGGGGAAGAAGGGGCACAAAATTTGGCGGGCTTGACAAACGCACGGCAGATCAGTAGAAACTCTAGGCAAGACGCTTTTGCCATCAACCCCCCGTGGCTGGCCGCGAGACGCAAGCACGCCAGCCGCCAGGCCAAGTAGAGCTGGCCCCCTTCGGCCAGTCCGCCTCGGTGGCGTTGTGATTTCCCAAACGGGAACTGGGCTCCCCCTTCGTTCCGGGCGTGGCTTGGGCGTGGACGTACTGGCTTCTCGCCCAGTCTCCCGGGTGCATGGGACTATGGGGCGGTGACGATAGACGGTGCCTTGGCGCGCCGAGGCTCCGTATAAGAGGCGAGCGACTGTCCCTTCTCGCCCTGAGGGGGGGTGATCGGCACGATTGTGTCGTTCAATGGAATCAGCCCCTGTGCCTCGCCGCATGAATCGACCGTCCGCGGCAGCAGCCTTTCTCAGCCACGTCAAGCCTGTACTGGCGGCCGGGCCCAGGGTCAAGGGGAGCTGCTCGCTCAGGGTGCGGCCCGGATTTCAGCTTGTAGCATCGGGGCTTCGACTTGGCCTTCGTCAACTCGTAACAACAGAGCAACGACTTCGCCTTCGCCGACTCGACAGCAGCAGTGGTAAGCCTCGGACAGCGGCAGCAAAATCCTTCCAACAAGAGGCCGAGAGCCGCGACTCGGCATACGGTAAGAACAGCAGCGGCGAAAAGGGGGGGAAGGGAACAGGCAGCAAGCTTGCCGTAACGCAACGCTCCAAACTCGCTGGACCGGTACGGCAGCAGTCCCTGCGAAAGTCGCCCAGGGCACTGACGGCCGGGCGGCGGAGACAAACGGCGCGGTGGAGGAGGATAATCAAAGGCACGGAGCCTCCTCTGCGGAGACGGCCGAAGTAATAGAGTCGTACGATGGAGAGAGAACGCCAGTACCTCACCCCAAGCGAACAATGCAAGGCCGCTCGCAAGCCCGTCCTATCCAGCAGACGCAAGAGGTAATCGTGGCCAAGGCCTGGCACTCCCTCCCCCTCCCCCAGGGGTATGGAAAAGAGGGAAGGGGGTGTGGCATAGAGCAGTCCCGTCGGCCAGCCCCTTCTCCGCGACCTGCGGTCCGCGTGTGGGAAAGAAGACGGGGCACGCTGTAAAGACCATCGTGACGGGCTTGTAAACTGTGAACCTGCACGTGTCCCCAGCTGACTCGAACTAACCTCGCCCGCCTGCCGTCGTGCGATCAGCATCGTCGGATTCTTCTTCACGGGGCCAAATGTTCGCGAGAAGAACATTGAGATATACGCACTCTATACACATCTATTCACACTCATGTGGGCGCTCTGTGAGGCAGGGAGTCTCCTCCCCTCCAAACGATTCAGTCGTCTTCCTCCGTGCGAGCAGACGCCTCGAGCGAGAGCAAGAAGACCTTGTGGCCCTTGTGGCCCGGCGCGTCGTCATCCCCCTTGGCAGTCGTGCCTTTCGCCTCCTTCTTGGCCTTGCCGTCCGCCTTGCCGGAAGAGGTCTTCTTGCCGTCCTCCTTGGCCTTGGTCGTGTCGACGACGCCGTCCTCCATCTTGCCCAGCGTGTTGATGGCGCGGCCCTCGCCGTCGAGGTCGACGACGACGTCCATGGTGTCGAGGCTGCCGTCCTCGGTGTACCTCCACACGGCCGCCATCTCGCCCCGCGCCAGCGCCACGGCGATGACCGAGCCCAGCACGCCCGGGACGAGGTACAGCAGCGCCGGCTGGCCCTTGTTGAAGACGAGCAGCATGGCCAGCGTCAGCATCATGCCCAGTGCGTAGCCCGTCATGGAGGCGTAGAAGTACGTCTTGGGGAAGGCCGACGCCGCCAGCTCGGCGGGCAGCTGCCGGGGGCGCGCGAGGAACAGCCCGCCGCGCGTCCACAGCCACTCCCCCCACTTGCCCTTGACGTTGACGTACGGCGCCTTGACCTCCTTGTGCTTGGTCTCGGTCCGGGTCACGACCTGGCCCGACGCCGCGTCCTTCTCGATGATCTTGAGCTCCGTGGACTCGTACTTGACCTTGCGGAGGTAGTGCAGGTACAGGTCCAGCCTCAGTGCCCACCCGATGAGCATGCCCGGGATCACAATGTCCCCCAGCCCCAGCATGCTCCTCCTCGCCGCCGTGGCGAAGGTCAGTTTGATGGGCACGTCCAGCTTGCTTGCGACGGTGATCATGTAGGGCCTGACGGGGCCCGTGGTTAGTCCGGCCAAGCGGCGCCCGTGCTTCCGCATGCCCGTGACAAGCTGCAGGACGAGGATGGGTTGGGAAGGGGGAGCTTACGTGTAAAAGACCATGACGATGTCGTAAACGAAGAGCCCGACGAGGACCAGAGAGCCCGTCAGGAAGTCGGTGGGCGAGAGGATGAGAAAGGAGCCGTAGCACATGCCGTAGCCCAGCATGTTGGAGAGCAGCGGCGAGGTGGTCGAGAAGTAGACGAGGGCCGTCATGACGGACAGGAACAGGGCCGTCATGTGGGCAAACTTGATCTTGGCCTTCTCCTCGCCGACGCCGTGCATGAACAGCTTGAGGAGCCACTTGCGGGTCAGGAGGCCGCGCAGCTCCCACGCGGCCCGCCTCGGCCTCTCGGACCGGGCGAGGAGTCCCAGCGGCCCGGGGAGGGGGTTGGGGTCGGCGGCGGGGCCGACGGCGGC